>PVKU01007827.1:0-45077 GCA_004027475.1 Anoura caudifer
ATCACATGGAGGGTTAGCAATAGGGGAGTGGGAAGAGGAGAGAGGGGGACAAGGTACAGAGAACAAGTAGCATAGATGGTAGGTAGAAAATAGACAGGGGGAGGGCAAGAATAGTGTGGGAAATGTAGAAGCTAAAGAACTTATGACACATGGGCATGAACTAAAGGGGGGAATGTGGGTGGGAGGGGGTGTGCAGGGTAGAGGGTAATGAAGGGGGGAAAATGGGACAACTGTAATAGCATAATCAATAAAATATATTTAAAATAATAAAAAGAATAAAATTTAAAAAAATAACATTATTTTTTGTCACAAATAATTTACCACTTGTAACATTAATGTATTACTGACTGTTTTGATGCACACTATTTAAATGTTCATGCCTATACCACTGTGTGTGCACTTTGAGATGCAATTCTCTCACATTTCTCTACTCCAGCTACTACAGAACCATTATGTGTATAGCCTGCAGTGATGTCATTTAGCCTTCTCTTGATGAGAATACACTATTTACATATTAATTTCACTGCCATTCTCTTCTTATTCTACTGTAATTAAACTCGTGGGATATATAAATAAATTAATGTTTAACACAGGATCCAAAATTGATGGAAGTACTCAGTTAATGACATTTTCAATGAGATTATTTATAATGTGATTTTATTAAGTTATTATCAAAACAAAAAGACACAAAGATGCCCTGGCTGGTGTGGGTCAGTGGATTCAGTGCTTGCTTGCAAACCAGAGGGTCACCAGTTTGATTTCCAGTCAGGGCACATGCCTGGGTTGCAGGCCAGGCCCCCAGTAGGGGGCATGCAAGAGGCAACCACACATTGATGTTTCTCTCCCTCTCTTTCTCCCTCCCTTCCCTTCTGTCTAAAAATAAATAAATAAATAAATAATCTTTTAAGAAAAGACACAAAGATGAAATTGTTATAGAGAACTTGCTGCTACCTAAGACTATATTCATGAATCTCCAGGGGGTTCTAGAATTTCAGAGAAATAAGAAAATTCTTGTCATGTAGAACATATAAGGCTCAGAGATTCCACCATCCAAATGTAAGATATTCATTCCTAAATGTATATTTTTGTAAAGATATTGTTTTTACTATCAAACAGGTAAGTTTTGATGATGAATTGAGCATTTGGGCCTTAGTTATAGAAATTACAATACTACCAATTTAGTAATCATCTACAATGTGTTAGGTCCTGCACTAGGCTCATTTTTTAAAAGATTTTATTTATTTATTTTTAGAGTGAAGGGAAGGAAGAGAGAAAGAGAGGGAGAGAAACATCAATGTGTGGTTGCTTCTTGTGTGTCCCCCACTGAGGACCTGGCCTGCAACCCAGGCATGAGCCCTGGCTGGGAATCGAACCGGTGACCTTTTTGTTTTCAGGCCAGCACTCAATCCACTGAGCCACACCAGCCAGGGAAGGCCATGCACTAAGCTCTTTACATCTCATATGATCATTAGCATCTCATTATATCTTCACACAGCCCTTTTATAGAGTAATATCATCACTATTTATTTGAAGAAAGTGAAGCACAGACACATTAAAGGAATAGTCCAAGACTACAGAGACAGTATATGAAAGAGCTATGTTTAAATTGCAGGCAGAGTGTTATTTGACTAACTTCAAAACTTGTATTTTACTACTATGTTCTACTGCTAATTGACTGACTATACCTAAATTGTCCTGCTATTTTGGTGGACACATATAGTTCAGCCAAAATAAGTTACCTGTATGATTTTATTTATTTGCGTTTATTGAGGTATAATTGACATATAACATTAGTTTTAGATGTACAATATAATGACAATATTTGTATATATCATGAAATAATCACCACAGTTAACCCAGTTATCATCCATCACCACACATAATTACAAATTTTTTTTCTTGTGATGAGGACTTTTAGGATTTACTCTCTTAGCAACTTTCAATTCTGCAATACAGTATTGGTGACTACAATTATTACTATTCTTAATAATATTGTTAATATTATATCCCCATGACTTCTTTATTTTATAACTAGAAGTTTGAACCTTTTGGCCCCCTTCACCCATTTTGCCCATCCCCATCCCCTCCTCTTCAGCAGCCACCAATTTGTTTTCTGTATGTATGAGCTTATTTTTTTTATCACTTGTGTGAGTTTTTAAAAGATTTTTCTTTTTTATAATTATTTTTTATTAATTTTTAAAAAGAATTTTAAAGAGTATTCCTTTCTTTTAATGAAAAGTCATGAACTTCTGCTACATAAGGTAACAGGGATGAATCTTACAAATATAATGTTGAGCAAAAGAAGGCAATTTCATACTGATTTCACTAGGTAATTCATACTGATTGGTTTTATTTATATAGTTAAAAATAGATACAACAAATCTATTGTTTTAGAAGTCAAAATAATGCTTATCTTTGGGAAGAGTTGCAACTGAATGGAACATGAAGGCCACTATTTAGAAACCCTGTTTCTAAATCTGGGTGCTGTTTATGCAGCTAGCTGAGATTTATACACATGATTTGTACATATCCTGTATTGTTCTTTTTAATTTAACTGTATGGCTGGGTGTGAATTTACATCTTCTTTAGGTCAATGTTCCTGTTATTCGACTACTGCATAGTTGTAGTTCTAACCAATAGCCACAAACAAATATAGCCCCACTCATTTCACTGAAACATGAACCTATAGAACCCCAGTATGAGCCCCTTTCTGTGCAAGACTGACTTGGTTTGAATCCAAGATGTACTGCTTACTAGATGTGTGACCTTGGGCAAGTGACTTAACATCTCTACACCTCATTTTCCTTATTTATCAAAAGGGAATAATGAGTAGCTATTTGTGAGAATGAAATAAATTAAATGCCATCCCTTAACTAATAATCACCAGAGCATCATAGTTATTCTCATAATTATTCACATGATTCTATTTGCATTAAAACAATTGTTCTCACCAGACATATCTTCAAGTTCCTGAATGGACAAAAAGTCATAAATGTCTTCCAGGAATTAATGTACAATGTTTCAAAATTCCTGGAAGCGCAACTACAGGAAAATCTCTAGGTTTCAAATCAATGTTGTCTGCATAATTGTTTCTTAAACTAATTTCTAGAGAAAGTTGTAAATGGGATTATCCACAAAATGTTTTCATACCCACAAATTTTTGGCCCCAGGGAGATTTCTTTTTACTAAAGTACTCTCTTGATCTATTACCAATAATCATGCTTGTCCATGTCACCAAGGATATCATCTCATTTCTTGCCCTCATCACTTTACTCTGAGACATAATTAAAGTTTCCTCTCAAAAAAACCCTTGATTTTCCCTGTGTGCAGCTGAATAACTTAATACCTGAATTAGCTTTTCTCTCCCCATGTCTGCTTCATTTTATGAAGCATATTATTAAAAAAATGCATTATGCCCTCTCCTAGACACATCAAAAATCACTCAGGTCTGTTTTCTATTCTTATTTTTTATCTGTTGAACAAAACCAATAAAAAAAACTTTTAAAAATATAACAGCAAACAAAAATTGAGTTGTTCTTGCCCTGGCCAGCATGGCTCAGTTGGTTGGAGCATCACCCTGCAAACTAAAAGTTTGTAGGTTCCATCCCTGGTCTGGGCGCGTACAATCCCCAGTCTGGGAGCATACAGGAAGCAAATAGTGTTTCTCTCTCACACTGATGTTTCTCTCTTTCCCTGCCTCTCTCTCTAAAAGCAATGGAAAAAATGTCCTTGGGTGAGGATAAAAAAATTGAGTTGTTTTTTTCACCTAATGACCAGTAGAAAATACTCCCAACTCAGAACTTGGTAGAAAATTGTGTAACCTATTTGTATTAAACCTGGTTTCTTGTATCAGAGCTAAACCCATTTCCTCTTCTCAGAATCCTAAAGGTCTCTCTCAATCTAGAATCTTTGTTCTGTTCACACCATGCTTCAGGATTTGTACTGTTTCTCTTCTGAGAAGAATTTAGTCTCATTTACAAGGTCATCTGCAGTGGGACTATCATTAAAAATATTCTTTGTCTTATTTTCCATTTCATGACCTTTGGTATTTATTTCCCACCCCTTTCTGCCTATGCCATCATCCAATACAGTTGTCTCCTTGTCTAATTTCCTGGGATGCATTTCCCCATTAAAACTTGAATTTCCAATCTTCTCTTTTTGGTCCTTCATAGTTTTTCCTGTTGCAGCCAGATTTATACCCTCTTACATTTTTCTCCAACTTCTATGTTACAGTTTTTCTCTTTGATTACTTATATACCATATATTCTGAGTGACTGTTATACCATACACTAAATTGTCACCTACCTATAGTGAGTCTATTATATTACTATGTATTCCATCTCACAACATAATCCTATGAACTTCTACAATAATATGTTTCCAATTTATTAATTTTAACTGGAAAATACTGTACTTAGTTATTTCATTACTGTTACTCTTCCTGAGCAGGATTGTCAGTACTAGACATTACAATGAGCTTCCTTTCCACTCTATTCTACCTAAAAACTACAAAAGGTGGAGCGGTTCAATTGCCTTTTAATAATTAAATTGTAAAATCTGCACATCAAAGAAAAGAGATGCAAAACCATCTGAGGAGACAGAATGACTCTCAGGCCCTAAAGCATAAGTCTACTATGACCTGATTGACTGTATTAGCATCTTAAGAAAGAACAAGTGAATATAAAAGGACTGGAGATGTTGGTCAGCCACAAAAGCATAGGGAAGTGAATCACTGATGTTCATTGTTGGTACCCAATGGATAAAAGATGATTTAGCCATTAGGTTTCCAGTATTTCTAATCCCATGAGCAAGACTATCTCTGTTGAAGATGGATATATACCACTACTGTGGATTTATGCCAGTAAATATTTGGCTTATGATCTTAAAAATCACAGTTTTATCTAATAACCATCTTATAACATCCCATCACATATCATTAGATGATTTTGCCTATGACTTTTCTGTGTAATGATGTCCTGGGCTTACAATTTGCACTCAAAGGACAATCAACAATCCCTCATTTTTTGTTCTGATTTTTATTTAGATTTCCAGTTTGTTTTGCAGAGGGGAAATATGCAGAATGCGTAGATTTGAGTGCTCCTAGTAAATGTGAAAGTGCTATTTGTCACTGAAAATTAATGAATTGATGTTCTGATGTCTATCTCAATATCATCTGCTTTCTCATCTTTGTGAATCAGTCTCTAAGGGCCTTAACCTTTCTGGATGCTGACAAGGGTAAGTCTTTGGGTTTGCAAAGCAGATAACCAAAGGTAGAAGGCACCCTGTAAATCAGAAATCTTCAAGCATTTTTGCTTATTTACTACTATTATAACAGAATTTTGAACCACTGCTGTGTAACACTTGACACATATTTAAGCTGACTTCTAAAGTTTGTCATAATATATTTAAACAATGGTAAAAATGTAATTTCTGAAGTATTATGAATGTTGACATTTTGAAATAAATTGTCACTCTTCTCAAAAATATCCAACAGAATCTAAATACTGTAGCAAATTGAAATCATCATCATTTGTTTTTAAAATACATTAACAGAATCCTCTTTAACAATTACATAATTTATATTTTTATCTTTTATGTATATTTTCATTTATTATAAACACAAAAGTTTTGTCTTAATTTTATGTATTTTTATGTTAAGAAGCCTTTCATTGATTACCTTACCATACTTCCCTACCATAAAAATTATAGAAATTAAAATTAATTTTAAGGGTTAAAAATTGTTCTGTATTGTTATCATTATAATTATTGTCGGTACAGAATGGATCAAAATAACATAAATACATCACCAACTTTGTTAAATAGTAAATATAAAAAGGTAAAATTTCATTGGAAATTTGAGGGATTTACCCCCCACCCCCACAATTAGTTTACTGATCCAAGCATCAATATTACTTATTGCCGGCAAGTCTTTTCCTTTTATTTGTTATTATAAATAAATAAATAGATGGGAGTAGAAGGACTTTGTGATAGTAATCTTTTTCCATCTTTGAGTTCCTTCCAAATAATATACCAAAAATCTTATAATATGTCTTCATAAATTATCTTAATGGCTTATCATCTGGCAACTCAATTAGGTCCTCCTCAAAAAATTGGCAATTACAGACTTGCAAAATGATTTGTTACTTACTCATTAGAAAGCTGGACACCAATATACAACTTATATTTGAAACTGACCCTTTGTTGACTTAAGGTTTTTAAACCTAGAGTCAATGCAACATACTAAAATCTTGAATGTGTGACAGAAGTATGACTTTATTTTGTAAAGTGAAAAAATCTCAATTGCAAAAGGGAATGCCTTGACCTCAGGGATATTTTCTGAAAGATCAATGTTAGGAAAGAAGATATATGGAAATCAAGTAGCTAGAAATTGATTCCCTTTAAACTGTTTTTATCCTCCTACTGTTTGAAGAGACTTTGTGTAGACAAACTCAAGCTTGAAGACTTTCCTGATATATGGTAATACTGCTACAATTTCTTGATCTGCAGCAACTAATATTTACCATCAACAATAGACACTACCTTTGCAAGAATTTGACCTTTTCTTACTCCTGTATCTTTGTTTTACCCTCCGTCTTCTACAGACCACGAGACTTTTCCTATATACATTGCATTATCAATTGATTTGTACTTGGGCATTTTCAATGTTTAATTGGTTTGGACTGCAACATCACAATTCAACAATAGATGCCATCAGTAAATGTCAATCTGAGGCCTTCAGGCTATTGAAAGTAAGTACCAGCTGTCCTATCTATGTAATATACAGATTTGCCAATGAAGCAGTTACCTTGGAGAAAGACTTGTTTTACAGTTCAACTCCTTTTATTTCCTTGTTGCCATTGGAGATTTCTGAGTATTGATAATACAATCTTGGGAATCCACATGCAAATCCATGTGGAAGAAATATTTCCTCCTACTGCTGCCAGGTGTATTTCTGTTGGTATTCTGATTTGTATGTTGGAAGCAGTTTTTGCATACAATGTTTTTAATGGTAACACATTCCCATATAATATAGCTAACTTTAACTCTTATCCATGCTGCAAATTAAATAGGCTTCATAGAATTATCTTGGAAATGTAACCTCTGTTTTATGTATTTGAATCTTTATATGATTGTATCAGTCCCAGAGCATTTTTTAATGCCTATAATATCTCCATGGCCAACATTCTATCTTTAAAGAGATTAAACTTTGTTGTCCTCTAAAGTCATAGGTTCAGTTTCTCCTGACACTTTCACTTTGTCATCAGTTCTATCTTATTGGTATGAATGAGATTGAAAGTAACAGTTGTTCTTATGTCTACATCCTGATGAAATAAATACTTACTCTTGCTTTTTTTTTCATTTTGTCCTCTATATTATTTTTAATTACAGCTGAGTATTTTTCTCCAACCTCTAATTTTCAGTTTCCTTTTATTGATTTCATATATTTAGAAGGAATTTGGTTCTTCATAGAATTCATAAAATGCAACTTATGCCATAGTTTATAACATAAAATCTCATGAAACCGAGCACAGTGGGACAGACTTTCACTCCCATCTCATATCCTTCTCAAGGCCCACTTTTTAGTTGCAAATCCCTCAACGTCATGTAATTTTGATGGTAAAAAGCATGGAAAGATAAATGGAAGAAAAAGTATTAGCTGCTATCATCATTATCATTATTATCATCATCGGAAAGAGAGTGTTTTCCCCAGCTTTTTTACCCACTCATCTACTGACAGGCTCTTAGGCTGTTTCCAAATTTTGGCTATTGTAAATAGTGCTAGTATAAACATGGTGGTCAGTATTTTTTTTTTTTTTTTGCATTGGTGTTTTGGGATCCTTGGGGTATATTCCCAGAAGTGGAATCACTGGGTCCAAAGGGAGTTCCATTTTTAATATTTAAAGGATATTCCATATTGTTTTCCACAGTGGCTGCACCAGGCTGCATTCCCACCAACAGTGCACGAGGGTTCCCTTTTCTCCACAACCTCGCCAGTACTTGTTGTTTATTGGTTTATTGATAATAGCCATTCTGGCAAGTGTGAGGTAATACCTCATTGAGGTTTTAATTTGCATCTCTCTGATGATGAGTGTTGAGCATTTTTTCATATGTCTGCAGGCCCTCTGTATGTCCTTTTTGGAGAAGTGTCTATTCAGGTGTTTTGTCTGTTTCTTAAGTGAGTTGTTTGTCTTCCTGACATTGAGTTATATTAGTTTTTGTATATTTTGGAGATTAAACCTGAGTCACATGTATCATTGGTGAAAATGTTCTCCCATTTGGTGAGTTCCCTATTCATGTTGCTGATGGTTTCTTTAGCTACACAGAAAAGCTGTGGTACATTTACACAATGGAATACTATGCAGCAGTAAAAAAGAGACTCTTAAATTTTGCAACAGTATGGATGGATCTGGAGAAAATTATGCTAAGTAAATTAAGCCAGTTAGTGAAAGAAAAATATCATGTGACCTTACTTATATGTGGAATCTAATGAACATAGTAAACTAATGAACAAAATGGTAACAGAAACTTATATACATGGAACAAACTGACAACTGCCAGAGGGGAAGGAAGGGGACAGGATAAAAGATGGTGAAAGGATTAACCAAGGAATGTTTGTGCACAACTTGTGAATACAGACAACAATATGGAGACTAGCTTAGGGAGGGGAGAGGGTGCAGCTGGGTGGAGATGGGGCAAGGGAGAAAAAGAGGGAACTATAACAGTATAAGCAATAAAAATAAAATAAAAAATACAAACACACTTATATTCCTCCTAGAGTGAATACTCCACCTTTTAATAAAGTGACTCAAGTGTATTTTTTGCCTTTTCCAACTCACTTCAGCGCTTCAGTGTTCCTACTCTTTAGTAGCTAGAGCAGGGGAAAACTTGAACTTCTCCATCAAAGGTCAGAAACTCCAATGCCTATGGAACCAACTAGATAATAAAATGAATGGAGTGGACCTTGTAGAATCAGAATGCATAACTTGTCTAAAATGTACAGCCACTACTCAATTCCAGTCAAAGTGTGGCCCTCCTAGTATATGAGTGCAATGTAGTCAGATCATCCAGTTTTTAAAGAGAAGTTTAAAATCTAGATTTGCATGAGAAATTTGTCAAGTTTTAGTTGTTGGCAGGCCAAAGCCAGCCCATGAGTTGCCAGTTTGTAATTTATGTACTAGAGGCTAAAGTGTGTATCTAGCACTCAAATTTCTGGACAATCAAAAAAGCCTGGTTTGCACTTACTTTCTCTATAGGCAAACTATATGAAAAATAAAAGTTATTAGAAGATTCTAGGGAGCATGGAGTCAGAACAAAAATGATAGATAATTTGAACATACATTTCTAAGGCAGAATATACATCTGCCAGATATACTGCATCTGCTCTGATCCTTTACTGTATTTTTTTATTTCATAGTCTAACTTACCAATGATTATTTCATTTGTTTTATTTTTGGAGAAGAAGAGATGTCAGAGGAAATAATGCCTCTCTTGTGTATTTACTGACTACAGCTACAACCATGAAGTGTATGCACATTGGTCCCATTTTAACTAATAAAGAAACTAAGGTTCAGAGAAATGAAATGAACTACAGTAATGTCATATATTCATAAATGACCAAGCTGGAGTTGAAACCAGTCCATTTGGGTCAAGTCTATGGTCTTGCCACCATATCACTCTGCTTTCTCTCTAGTTCTGACTGTATTATTTGTCCTTCTGTGCATCGGTAGGAATGCAGAATAATAATGGAATTTCCCTTAAGCTACCCAGGAAGACAATACATTTAAGTAGGACAATCACATTAAGACCTCAACAACCTGGAATTGCTTCCTCAAAGATAAATTCCTAAATAAAAATTGCTCAGTAAAATTGTCTATATGGTTTATTAATTAAGCATTTGGTGTTTATTAGCAAATTGTCCTTTATATAAGTTGCACTTACCAAGTAACCTAATTTCCAGCTAAGTAGGAAGTATCTGTTTTTTCAATAATGATAACAATATTACTCATATAGTACTTAACATGAATGGGGCACAGTTCAAAATGCTTGAAATATTTTAATTTATTTGATTCCCAAACAACCTTTTACTTCACAGATAAAGAATACTGTGAGGTGAAAGAGGTACATAAATATTAAGTTACTCGCCCCATATCATGCAGCTAATAAGTGGAAGTAGTGGATCCAAAATTTGTACCAGCAGTCTAGATTGACTATGTCAAGACTAGGTATTGTAACAGTCTCTTCAATTTTATACACAAAAATATTTCATTATTTAATTTGTATTTTTCATTTAAATAAGATACATTATTTTATTCCCTCCCTTCCTTCCACTCTTCATTATCTTTGAACATTTTTCCCCTTTAGTAACATTAATGTATTAGTTAATGTCCTTTGTCTATTTTTTCCTTTTGAATACTTATTTTTAAAAATTGATTTGTAAGAAGTATGTTATGCTAAAGATGCTAAGATCTCATGTGTTATAAATGTTGCAAAAAATTAGTTTAACTTTAAGCTTTTGACTTTTATGGTATTTTAGCATATAGAAACTTTGTTCTTATTTAATGAAATATATCAATCTTGCCATTTATAGTTTTACTTTGTTGTTTTAGAAAAGTCTTTACCATGCTTAGATTATATAAATATTTGCCCTAATATTTTTTGCAAGTTTTATGATTTCATTTTTCATCTATATTTTATTTTGTTATTTAACGCAAAGATTCATGGATGACACTTTTTCCACTTGCAACACTGTTAGGTATTTTTTATTTTTCTCATGTCATTTCAATTAATTCAATGGATTTGATAAAGAGAGAAAGTAAAAGCATGAGCTCAGCCACAACCCAAGAAAGCTGATTATTAAAATAGCTAATTATTTAATTTCTTATTCTTTTTTTACAAGTGTCTTACATAATCTGTTAAGGTTTTCTACTTCTTGAATATATTTTGCTCATGTATATCTTTCTAGAAAAGTTATAAAATCATCCATTTTTCTTTGTTATTAGCAAAGGCTTTTACAAAGTATTTTCAGTGAAATAGTACTCAGCCATCAGAAAAGATGAAAAACTGCCACTTGAGACAACATGGATACATCTTGAGAATATCATGCTAAGGGAAATAAATCAGATGGAAAAAGTCAGGAACCATTTGATTTCACTCATATGTATGATATGAAACTGAAAGCTACAAACGAAAAAAAACAAGTCAAACAAACAAGAACTCATGGACACAGACAACAGTAAGGAGGTTACCAGAGGGAAGGGGTGGGGGTTAGTAAAGGGCAGAAGGGGTCAAATATATGGTAACAGGAGGAGATGTGAGTTTGGGTGGTAAACACACAATAAACATACAGATGATATATCATAGAATTAAATACATAATTGAGACTTACATAATTTAATTAACCAATGTCACCTTAATACACTCAATTAAAAAATAAAAATTTAAAAATCCCCTTTGCCCTGGCTGGGTGACTCAGTTGATTGCCGTGTCATCCCATATGCCAAAATGGTTGCAGTTTCGGTCCCCCGTCAGAGCACATACCTAGGTTGCAGGTTCAGTCCCAGTCGGGGTGTGTATGTGAGGCAACCATTGATGGATGTCTCTCTCTCTCTCTCTTTTCCTCCCTCTCTAAAATCAGTAAACATATCCTTGGATGAAGGTTTAAAAAATTTGTTTTAACTAAAAATTCCCTTTGTTTGTGATTAAGTTTACCAGTGTAATCCCAGTTTTTATGTATTTATCTCATTACTCTTTTTAATTAGAAAATTATATTTATTTATGTATTTATTTCTTTTTCCATTACCATTTATCCCCCTTTTACCCTCTTCCACCTCCACCCCCCTCACTCCTGCAATCACCGCACTATTGTCTGTGTCCATGAGTTCTTTCTCTTTTTTTCATTTTTTGCTGAGTCCCTCCACCCACCCCCCAACCCTCCCCAGAGCTGTCAGCCTATCTATGATTCTGTCTCTATTTTGCTTCTTAGTTCTGTTTTGTTCATTAGATTCTACACATGAGTGAAATTTTATTATGGTGTTTGTCTTTCTTTAACTGGCTTAGTTCACTTAGCATAATGTTCTCCAGGCCCATCAATGCTGTCCCAAAGGGTAAAGTTTTCTTTTCTTTTTTTTTTTTTACACAGCTGAGTAGAATTCCATTGTGTAAATGTTCCATGGTTGTTTTACCTACTCATCTACTGGTGGATGTTATGGGTGCTTCCAAATCTTGTCAATTGTAATGAACATAGAAGTGCTTATATTTTTTTGAATTAGTGTTTTGATTTTCTTTGGATAAATTTAAGAGGTGGAATTGCTGGGTCATAAGGCAGTTCCATATTTAATTTTTTGAGGTATCTCCATACTGCTTTCCACAGCAGCTGCACCAATTTGCATTCCACCAACAGTGCAAAAGGGTTCCCCTTTCTCCACAACCTCCCCAGCATTTGTCATTTGTTGATTTATTGATGGTGCTTATTCTGACACGTGTGAGGTGATATCTCATTGTGGTTTTCATACAACTTTTAAAAAAATTTAAAAATTCCCTTCATCTGTAACTAATCTACTCATTCAATCTCAGTTTTCATGTATTTATCTTGTTGGTCTTTTCTTAAATTTTAAGATTAAAATTAAGGTAATCGATGTGCTTCTCACTAACAAAGACGTCTTCATTCAACCATTGAAATGCTAATTTTATGTGGTTGTAAGAAACGTAAAACATTAAAGTGGATATGTTTATTTTGCAATAAAATGCAAAAAATTATATTACTTATAAAATCAAGGACAAACACTTAAAGTTGCTAAGAGAGTATATTGTAAATTTTCTCACCACAAAAAATAAATGGTCATTATGTGATGTGATGGAAGTATACCAAATCAATAAGTAGTACACTTTAAACTTACACAACGTTATATGACAATTACCTATATATCTCAATAAATCTGGGGGGATGGAGAAAAACAAAAAGGCTAAAATTACATCTTTCACACTGTCTACTAAACCAAAACTAGGGCTCCCCCACAAGGAGATGTGCTTTGACAAGTCTTTTAGTTCCTTAGAAACTACCCTTCTATGGAGGGAATCCAGGATAATTGCTATTCATTCTTACTTCTGCTCTGTAATAAAGAGTTTACACTAGAAAAAAACACTGCTTTTAGGAGACCAGGAAGAAGGTGATCCTCTGCCATGTTCTTTGGTGAGAACAAATAAAATGTAAAAAAATTGTAATAAAATCACCCAAGTGGGTTGGCCAAAATGTTTGTTTGGTATTTTTCTAAGGTGACTCTAGTAGTGCTTAATTATCTTTAGATTATATTATGACAACTGTCATATCAGCATGCATTTAAAAAACTTATCAAAATTGGTGAGTTCTTGTGTAGCCATTTTAATATTGATGATGGAATAAAATACGCAACATTTTTAGCACATTAGGCTTTATTTTTTCAAGAAAGGTTAAAACTCAACTGATATACACAAAAAAGATGTGTGCAGTGTATGGAGAAAGTGCTGTGATTTATCAAATGTGTCAAAAGTGGTTCATGAAGTTTTGTGCCGGAGATTTCTTGTTGGACGATGCTCCACAGTCAGGTAAACCAGTTGAAGTTGATAGCAATCAAATTGAGACATTAACTGAGAACAATCAATGTTATACCACAGGACATAGTCAACGTACTGAAAACATCCAAATCAATAAAGTTGTTGGTGAAAATAAAAAAGCTGTCTTTTACAGAGAAAAACTATATGGACTTTTTGGCCAACCCAATAGTAATGGTTTATTTATTTAACTTGCTTCTCTAAATAACTTCTTATATTTACTCAATAAATTTTAGTTTTTCTTTCTGTTAATTCATTAACATTTGCTTTCATATATTTTGTAGTAAGCACCTGCTTCTGTCTTTTCTGTTGTCCTATGTATTTGAAAGCCTAATTCATTTATTTTTACTTTTTATTTTTTGACAGATCCTGCCTCAGGTTTAGTTATACAAATAGCACAGGAGGACACCAGCCATGTGTAAACAGCAGCCCAGGGATCACACCAGTCCTTCCATCTTCACATTGGCAGACCTTTGCCTCTACTCTGGAGCCTTCATGGGGACCCCGGCACTTTTCGGAGCCTGAACTGGACCTGCAGCCACAGCTGTAACCTGGGCTTTGGCTTGAACCTTGGTCTTAGATTTGGGCCAGTAGAGCCTGAGACTCTTGGTGATGTGGGACCAGCACATTTCCCAAGCTTGGGGTGAGTGATATAAGCAAGTTGACTGAGTTTGTAGTTGCTGCCCTTTGGGATCTTGGGTTTGACCTCCTTGAGCTTTACAAGGCCTTGGTAGCCTTGCCACGTGTACCCATGGCCTTGGTATTGTTGGCCTGCATCTTCTTCAGGCCCTTCATGTTCCAGTCCTTGGCAAAGCACATGTTGTTGAGGAACTTGGAATCTACTCCCTTAAGAAATTTGTATCTTTGTGACCAGCATTTCTTCAGGCCATTTCTGTGCCATTTTCAGGACTAGTTGTGCATGGTGTGTTTCTTGACCTTAACCATATGTACACTGAAGTGCCTGGGACTGGAAGAGCTATTTTCATTTTGAATTGTTTGGTATTTAAGGTCTTTGGTATATAAATTTGACTCTGAGTTTGTTCACATAGTATCCAGTAAATCAAGTATAATTAAGCTAACTGGAGCTTGATAAGAATGCAGATTCCTGAGGACCACAATATTGGTAGGTTTGTGGTAGAGCCTCAAAGTGTGTATTATTTAAACAAGATCTTCAGACCACACAGAGGGAAACCCCATGATAATTATTGATATATATGTCCTCATTACCATTATTTTTCTAAAGCACTCTAATAAAAATTTTTATTTGCACTTTGCCCCTCAAGTATGAGATTCTGTTCTAATTGCCAAGTGGTTGAGGTTTGCATTCATGCTTTCATTATAAATATCTAGGTTTGTTCTATTGAGATCAAATAATATGATGTGATATTTATTTTATTTTTTGAGAGAATTAAAAATCCCCCCAAATACAACAGTAATATAAAAATACTCATATTCCCACCATCTAGAATTAACTATTGCTATTTTACCATATTTGCTTCCATTTTAAAGATAAATTAATTTTCACAGATTTAATTCAATCTCCTTTTATTCACTGTCTTGTGAGCTATTCCATTTTCTCTTCCTCATGGGTGCAAGTTTAGTCTTAATAACTTTAACATATTGCCAATAGTTTCAAATACATATGAATGCATCTATAAACACCAAGGAGTGTTCTGCTAATTCATTAGTCTTTTGAGATCTATACATATAAGTATATTTATATCTAGTTCATTCCTTTTATCTTCTGTATTCTATTAATCATATTAATCATACTATTTTAATCTCCTCCCCTATTGATAGACATCACCTACTCATATTTTTTTCTTATCTTGGGATTTATTAAGCTATTTGTGGCCTAAGGACATTCAAATGCTGTTAAATGATGGCTGGATACTAAGGGGGAAGAGATATTTTCTGTATAGTAAGAGTTAGAAATTTACATATAAATTTAAAATTATTTGTTCTATTATTCAAGCACTACATGTTTATTTTTCCTACTTATTGGTAACTAAATTTACTAAATATGTTAATGTTGGACAATACTATTGTGTGTCTGTCAATATCTACCTATTGCCTCCCTCCAAAATGCCTTCTGATTTTAAAAAATATTATAAATCCAAGGATGTTAAAGATCTGTACTCAGAAAACTACACAACACTGAACAAAGAAATTAAGGAAGACACAAATAGGAAGCACATACTGTGTTCATGGATTGTAAGAATGAACAGCATCAAAATGTCCATACTACCCAAAGCAACTTATAGATTCAGCACAATCCTTATTACATTACCAGTGATGTATTTCACAGATATAGAACAAATATTCCAAAAATTTATATGGAACCAAAAATGACCCTGAATGGCCTCAGCAATCTTGAGAAAGAAGAACAAAGTTGGAGGGATCAGAATACCTGATATCAAACTGTATTAAAAGGCCACTGTAATCAAAATAGTCTTCTACTGGCATAAGAACAGACACATAGACCAATGGAACAGAACAGAGAGCCCAGAAATAAACCCAAGTCTCTATGGTCACTTAATATTCAACAAAGGGGACAGAAGCATAAAATGGAGTAAAGATAGCCTCTTCAACAAATGGTGTTGGGAGATCTGTACAGATTCATGCACAAAAAAAAATGAAACTTGACCACCAACTTATCCCATACACCAAAATAAACTCTAGATGTATAAAAGACTTAAATATAAGTCACAACGCCATAAAGTCCTAGAGGAGAACATAGGCAGAAAAATTTCAGAGACCTCATGCAGGAATATTTTCACTGATATGTGCCCTAGAGCAAGGGATATAAAGGAAAGAATAAACAAATGAGACTTCACCAAAATAAAAGCTTCTGCACAGCTAAAGAAAACATCAGCAAAATGAAAAGGGAGCCAACCATATAGGAAAATATATTTGCCAATGATATCTCAGACAGGGGGTTTATCTCCAAAATATATAAAGAACTCAACACGACTCCACACCAGGAGGGCCAACAATCCAATTAAAAAATGGGCAAGTGACTTGAACAGGCAGGCGCTTCTCCAAGGAGATGTACAGAGGGCCCATAGGCATATAAAAGGATGATCAGCATCACTAGCTATCAGAGAGATGCAAATTAAAGCCACAGTGAGATACCACTTCTCACTGGTCAGAGTGGTCATCATTAGTAAATCAACAAACAAGTAGTAGGGAGATTGTAGAGAAAAGGGAACCCTAGTACACTGCTGGTGGGAATGCAGACTGGTGAAGCCACGGTGGAAAACAGTATGGAATTTCCTCAAAAAACTAAAATGAAACTGCGTTTTGACCCAGAAATTCCACAGCTGGCATTATTCCTTAAGAATCCTGAAACAGCCCTGGCTGGTGTGGCTCAGTGGATTGATCACTGGCTTGTGGACCAAAGTGTGGCCGGTTCAACTCCCAATCCAGGCACACGCCTGCATTGCAGGCCAGGTCCTGAGTAGGGGGCGTACTAGAGGCCACCACACACTGATGTTTCTCTCCTTCTCTTTCTCCCTCCCTTCACCTCTCTAAATGTAAAAATAAATAAAATCTTTTTAAAAAGAATCCTTAAACACTAATTCAGAATAACCTATGCAACCCAATGTTCATAGCCACACAATTTACAATAGCCAGGTGCTGGAAACAGCTTAAGTGCCCATCTGTAAATGAGGGATCAAAACACTATGGTACATTTACACAGTGGAATACTACACAGCAGAAAGAAGGAGTCTTCGTGACCGCATGTATGGAAATGGAGAGCATTATGGTAAGTGAAGTAAGCCAGGTGGTGAAAGACAAATGCCATATAATTTCACATATAAGTGGAACCTAATCAACAAAACAAACAAGTGAGCAAAATAGAACCAGAGATGTGGAAATAAAGAACTAACTGACAGTAACTAGAGGGGAGGGGGGAAAAGGGAAAGGGATAACCCGGGAAAGAAGTGGAAGGGTCAAGTCAAGGAACTTGTATAAAGGGCCCATGGACAAGGACAAAGGGGGGTGAGGATTGAATGTGGGAGTGGGGCATTGAGCAGGGCAGGGGAGAGTAATGGGAGAACAACGGGGACAACAGTAATTAAACAACAATAAAAAATTTAAAAGTATTATAAATGCAGTGCATACTTATAAAAGCCATCAGAAAATTTTAATAAAAAAGGCAAAGAATAATTATTCACAATTTCAGCACTAAGTAATAATCACTATTAACATACTAATATGCAGTATTCCAGATTTTTTAATACATAAATACAATTTACATAAACTAATTAAAAATAGCTTTAAAATAAAAAGATATTTATTGCATTTTTGGTATTAACACATACAGCCTTATAATTGTTACTATTCATAAAGATATAAACATACCTGAAAGTGAAAATACTGTGTGATTTCCCTACAATTACTGTTTATTTCATGTATACTTTAAAGATAATTTACATCATATAAATTAACCAACCATTTTTTAAAACATAGTGTATATTGTTTTATTGTTTGGCTATATCATGACATAGTTGACCAATTCTGTTTAAATAGAAGCTGATTACAATTTAAAATAATTTTTAAAAAAATCCTGCATTGCATATACATTTTATACATATATTTTGCAATTATTTTCATAGCAGTGGTCCCTAAATGAGGTATTTCTAAAGAAAAGTGGAAATATTTAAAATGTTGGTATGTATATTTTCAAATTGCCTTTTGATTACAATAACTTACATTTCAATTGGCATGAAAGTGCATTTTGTCAACTCTCAATAGGGTTTATCATTTTTGCCATTATGATAAGGCAGAAGTACAATCTCACTGTTTTAATTTGGATTTTTTTATTATTGGTGAGCTTAATAATCCTTTTGTACGCCAATTGGCTATTTGCACTTCTTTTGTAAAACATAAGCTTCTGTCAGTGCTCTCCTATTCTTCTATTGGGGATATTAATCTTTTTGCTTTGTCAGAGTTCTTTATTTTTTTATTTTTGTCTTTTACATAGGGTCAGTTTGATTCATCCTTTCATCTGTCACTGCTTTATGGATTTCAAATATATAAATACATATAACCTACTCCCCATTGGTCTTTTAATGTCTTCTACAGAAGCTGGCTCCCCTTCTCTTCCCCCTCCCTCCTTCTCTGTCTTTTTTCTATTCTCTCGGTGTTTATTTCCCTTTCTGTTTCTCTCCCTCTCCCTCTCTTTTTTCAGTACAGAAGTTTTTTATTTTCACGGAGTCGCAGCTATCATTCTGGGCCTGGCGTCGCGTCAGCAAAGGGGGGAGGGGCGGTGCGCGCAGCACTGGGGGAGGGGAAGGGGCGGAGAGGAACGAAGAGAGCGTCTGCGGGAGTTGCTGGGAGTGCGCGCGGTGGGATCATACGGCGGTGGCGGTGGCGGTGGCGGAGGCCCACAGACCTGAACGCTGAGATCTCGGCCCGCGGCCTACACGGAACCATCTCTCTCCACTGGAGGATCAGAAAACCGCAGTCTACATTACAGAGGTACTGTGTTCCGTGCTCCCCGCCCGACCCGGCCCAGCCTGCTGTGGCGGCGTCTCCTTTCTCCTCCTTCCCTCGCGCTCTCTCTCGCCCGTCCACCCGCGCCTTCCCTGTCTGCCTGCGTCACCGCGGCCGCCATGGCTGAGAACGGCGAGAGCAGCGGCCCCCCGCGCCCTTCCCGCGGCCCTGCTGCGGCCCAAGGCTCTGCGTCTGCCGAGGCTGAGCCTAAAATTATCAAAGTCACTGTCAAGACCCCGAAAGAGAAAGAGGAGTTCGCGGTGCCCGAGAATAGCTCAGTGCAGCAGTTTAAGGAAGCGATTTCAAAACGCTTCAAATCCCAAACAGATCAGCTAGTGTTGATTTTTGCCGGAAAAATCTTAAAAGATCAAGATACCTTGATCCAGCACGGCATTCATGATGGACTGACTGTTCACCTTGTCATCAAAAGCCAGAACCGACCTCAGGGCCAGTCCACACAGCCCAGCACTGCCGCGGGAACTAATACTACTACCGCGTCGACTCCCAGGAGTAACTCCACACCTATTTCCACAAATAGCAACCCGTTTGGGTTGGGGAGCCTGGGAGGACTTGCAGGCCTTAGCAGCCTGGGTTTGAGCTCAACCAACTTCTCTGAGCTCCAGAACCAGATGCAGCAGCAGCTCCTGTCCAGCCCTGAGATGATGATCCAAATCATGGAAAATCCCTTTGTTCAGAGCATGCTTTCGAATCCCGATCTGATGAGGCAGCTCATTATGGCCAATCCACAGATGCAACAATTGATTCAGAGAAACCCTGAAATCAGTCACCTGCTCAACAACCCAGATATAATGAGGCAGACCCTCGAAATCGCCAGGAATCCAGCCATGATGCAAGAGATGATGAGAAATCAAGACCTGGCTCTCAGTAATCTCGAAAGCATCCCAGGTGGCTATAATGCCCTACGGCGCATGTACACTGACATTCAAGAACCTATGCTGAATGCTGCACAAGAGCAGTTTGGGGGTAATCCTTTTGCCTCCGTGGGGAGCAGTTCCTCCTCTGGGGAAGGTACGCAGCCTTCCCGCACCGAAAATCGAGATCCGCTACCCAATCCTTGGGCACCGCCACCGGCTACTCAGAGTTCTGCACCCACCGGCACAACCACGAGCAGTGGCAGTGGGTCTAACAGTAGCTCCAGTAGTGCTACTGGAAACACTGTGGCTGCAGCCAATTATGTTGCAAGCGTCTTCAGTACCCCAGGAATGCAGAGCTTGCTGCAACAGATAACTGAAAACCCCCAGCTCATTCAGAATATGCTGTCTGCGCCCTACATGAGAAGCATGATGCAGTCGCTGACCCAGAATCCAGATTTGGCTGCACAGATGATGCTGAATAGCCCGGTGTTTACTGCAAATCCCCAGCTGCAGGAGCAGATGCGACCACAGCTCCCTGCTTTTGTGCAGCAGATGCAGAATCCAGACACGCTGTCAGCTATGTCAAACCCAAGAGCAATGCAGGCTTTGATGCAGATCCAGCAGGGGCTACAGACATTAGCCACTGAAGCGCCTGGCCTCATTCCAAGCTTCACTCCAGGTGTGGGGGTGGGGGTGCTGGGAACCGCTATAGGCCCTGTAGGCCCAGTCACACCCATAGGTCCCATAGGCCCCATTGTCCCTTTTACCCCCATAGGGCCCATTGGGCCCATAGGACCCACCGGCCCTGCAGGCCCACCTGGCTCCGGTGGTTCTGGCACCACCCCTGGGCCCACCATGTCTAGCTCTGCACCCAGTGAAACCACGAGCCCAACATCAGAATCTGGACCTAACCAGCAATTCATTCAGCAAATGGTGCAGGCTCTGGCTGGAGCAAATCCTCCACAGCTGCCAAATCCAGAAGTCAGATTTCAGCAGCAACTGGAACAGCTCAACGCAATGGGGTTCTTAAACCGTGAAGCAAACTTGCAGGCTCTAATAGCAACAGGAGGCGACATCAATGCAGCCATTGAGAGGCTGCTGGGCTCCCAGCCATCATAATTCATTTCTGTACCTTGAAGAAATGTATCTTATTTTTGATAATGGCTCAAATCTTTAAACACACAAACCATGCTTTACTTTCATTTTGATTCTTTTAAATCTGTCTAGTTATAAGTCCAGTATAATACATTTTAAGGTAGAGTCCATACCTACCCACTTCCTCCCTCCCTCCCTCCCTCTCTCCCTCCCTTCCTCTGTCCTTCTCTCCTACCCTCTCTCCCTCACTCCCTCTCCACTTCCATTTCCTTTTCTGTTTTGAATGGTGGGAATCAATACTGTTTTACTGAAAAGTGTTGCATGCAAACACTTCTCTTTATTCTGCATTTATTGTGGTTTTTGGAAACAGGTATCAAACTTCACAGTTGGGTGAAAAAGTTTTCTTCTACAAATGTCCAATTTGTTTGCATTTTAAACATTAGCCTATGATAGTAATTTAATGTAGAATGGAAATATTAAAACCAGAAGCAAATTATTTGAAGCGCTTTAATTTGTGGTACAATATTGCTTATTGTGACTTTGGCATGTATTTTTGCTAGCAAAATGCTGTAAGATTTATATCATTCGTTGATTTTTTGCTATATTTGTATACAGTACAGTAAGCACAATTGGAACTGTACACCTAGAAATATTACAACAGAATTCTGAGCAGATTATGTGTAATCAAAATGAGAAAGTATGTAAGAAATATTTCTGGAGCTAGGTATGTAACAATTTTGTAGAATCTTACAGCATCTTTGATCAACTTCTCAGTGAAAATGTTGGCTAGACAAGTTCAGTTAAATATAGTAGAAATGTTTATCCTGGTATTTCTAAGTATACATTTAATTGTATAGAAAACTTACTGTGTGAAATTGTGTCAACATTTGCCGATTGACTGTATATGACCTTAATCTTTGTGCAGCCTGGAGGATCAGTGTAGTAATGCCAGGAAAGTGCTTTTTACCTAAGATTTCCTTCTCAGCTTCTCTCATAAAGAAACCCTTATAATACACATTTTTGATTTGTAATTGGAAATGTAACTTTCACTGAAAGTGTCATGTGATGTTTGCATTACTTTTAACTGCTATGTGTAAAGGAAACTGTATCTTTTGACTCTATCAGTTATTTCTCTTATGCAGAGGGAAAAATGCATTAAAATGACTAAAAAAAATAAAAAATAATAAAAATTGAATAAATGTTTTCCTTTTTGCCTTCTAGCACCAGGATAATGTTTAGAAGGATTGCTCTACCCCAAGATTATATAAATCTTATTGTATATGTCTCTAATTTTAATTGTTTTGCTAAAAGAATATGCAAATATTTTGATGTGTGGATTTAAAATTCTAATTTTTTCTACCCAAAATGGTTAGCCAGTTGTTAGCCAGTATTTATCTCTTGTGCACCCCCATTTGAAATGTCATATATATTCATATATGTGTGTATATATTTATACACACACACATACACACACACTTTATTTTGCATTTTTAATTCTCTTTAGTACCATTAAACATTGTAGCCTCAGTATACCAGTTACTGAGTTAGAAGTATGACTTCATAGCTGTTAGGGCAAGTCCTCCTATTGATCTTTTTTATTTTTATTTTTCACGATTTTCTGATGGTTCTGACATATTTATTTTACCAGGTGAATTTTATAGTTAATTGGCTTCCCCCAAAAGTAAATGGGGAATCCGGTTGGAACTGTCTTAAATTGATATGATAGAACTATAGAATTGCAATGCTTTCCAGAAATATGACATAATGCCTCATTTTATTTAAACAAAAATTTTTAAAGGTTTTATTTATTTATTTTTGACCGAGGGAAAGAAGAGGGAGAGAAACATTAATGTGTGGATGCCTCTCGCACGCCCCCTACTGGGAATCTGGTCCACAACTCAGACATGTGCCCTGACTGGGATTTAACTGGCAAACCTTTGGTTTGCAGGCTGGCATTCAATCCACTGAGCCACACCAGCCAGGGGATAATACCTCATTTTTTAAAAAGCTTTTTACATCCTTTAAGGGAGTTTTATTTATTAAAGTCATGTACAATTTGTGATAAATATATTCCTAGGTAATATACATATATAGGAAAAAAATACTGCAAATGGGACCTCATACTCTTATCTCTGTGGTCATTTTTGCTATATAGGTAAGTATGTACATTCATAGAATGATTTTAAATTTGCAATTTACTGAACTCTATTTTAGAGATATTCATTTGATGTTTTTGAGTTTTTCCTGGTAAGCAGTCATATAAATAAGTTTAATAGTATGTGCTTCTTTTCAAAATTTATAATATAGTTTCTGACTGCATGGGTTAAACACTTCTAGAACAGTCTAAATAATAAAAGTGGCATTCTTGTCTTTTTTTTATTTGAACCAAACTATGTTTGCTACAATAATTCTAAATATCATTTTTGAAAAAATATTCCTCTGGGAAATTGTCAAATACTGTAGCCCCTCTTGAAGAGTCATAGTGCAGTAAATATTGACTAGTATTTTTTAAAAGAAGTATATTCTTCAGTTTAAAGAATAAAAACTATTTGACTTTAATTCAGCACTTCTAAAACTTTATTTGAGTAAAGAACCACTCTTTTTTTTTCTTTTAAACACACCTAATAACATTTGGCCTCAGTGTTTTTCAGAAAACCACTTTAGGAAATATGATTTATTATGTCACTGCTATATGATGCTGGGTGTTTGAGATAATTATAGAGACAAAGTCTGCCATAAATATTTAATAATTTTAATGAATGACATGGATGATTTCATAGGGAAATATATACTAAAATAAGCCAGTGGCATAGAAAAGAGCAGTACATCAGCAGCCACAGGAAATACTGGATGCTGACTGAGGCCTGGCTCAGACAGTTCAGCAGGTAAATTTCTTTCAAGCATTCTAGGAACACAGAATTCCTTAATTACTCTTTCCAAATTGTTTGTCTGTTTTTTGATACATTTTATTTTGTCCCTGAAAAGATTCAAGGCTTTATTAACTTTATTGGGGATTTTTTGCTTTTTAGTTTGTTTTTATAATTCATCCATTTATTCAACATTGAATCAACATGGGTGTATTCTGACCTGCCATCCCATTCCCCCAAGTAAAAGTGGGGCAATTCTTACATGCTTTCACTGTTTACTTGGTTGTTATCCCCTCCCTAAGCTTACAGTGGACTGCTGGAGGGTGTAAGTTTATACTCCTGACACTGTGATCCAGCAGGATGAAGTAGTGGGGAGGGAGCTAAAGTTGTGGGCAACTCCAGCAGTTCACCTTAAGATGACTTTTCTTGTTTGCTCTTTTGGCCTCTACTTCAGATATGTCGTAGGTATTGTATATGCTCTCACCACTTGTGTGGGTGTGTGGTGGTGGGGGGATTGGATAGACAACATTGAGACAAGCCCTCCTGGCTCATTAAAGAGGATTCATACCAGGTGGAGACCACCATGTTTATTGCAAAACCACCATCAGATACACTTACTTGCCCTCAGAGTGATCAGCCTGCTCCAAATCCTGTTGATCTGAAGTGTCAAAATAGTAGCAAATGGAGTAATTCTAGTCAGGGCCTTGCTCAGAGATTGGGTTTAAGGTGTCAGGCGAGCCATCTGGCCATGTCTCACATTCACTAAGGGACTCAAATTTAGAATTCTGATATTATCCTCAAATGAATTGATTACTGCAGTCACAGAGCCAGACTGACTTGATAGAAAATGCTCATCGTACAGCTTCACTTAACAAATGTAAATTTTTTAAAGGTTTATTTTTTATTTCTTTGTAGAGAGAGGAAGGGAGG
Organism: Anoura caudifer; assembly: GCA_004027475.1. Taxonomy (NCBI): domain Eukaryota; kingdom Metazoa; phylum Chordata; class Mammalia; order Chiroptera; family Phyllostomidae; genus Anoura; species Anoura caudifer. Next base: position 24,857 of record PVKU01007827.1, read on the forward strand.
GAGAAAGAGAGGGAGGGAAACATCAGTGTGTGGTTGTCTCTTGCACACCCCCAACTGAGGACCTGGCCCACAACCTAGGCATGTGCCCTGACTGGGAATTGAACCAGTGACCCTTTGGTTCTTAGGCTGGTGCTCAATCCACTGAGCTACACCAGTCAGGGCAATAAATGTAAAATTTTTAAACTATGTGGCAATTTTGATACTCGTAATTTGGCATTCTTTATTTAAAAATATACTTGGAAGCTTACACACAATGGAAGTTACTCAGGCTTCCCTCAACTTGTGAGACGTTCTCATACCAGTCTTTTTCATTGATAGCTCCTACCTCCAGTCCATATATATATATATATATATATATATATATATATATATCTTTGAAAAACATGGCATTTATTTTTGGGAAGTATTATGCTGAATGAAATAAGCCAGAGAAGGACAAATACCATATGATTTCACTTACATGTGGAATCTAATGAACAAATAAACAACAGAAACAGACTCATAGATACAGAGAACAAACTGACAGCTGTTAGAGAGGAGGGGCTTGGGGAGCTGGATGAAAAAGGTGAAGGGATTATGTAAAAAATGTCATAGACACAGTCCTTGCTTTTTTTAAACTAGAGGTTTACTGCCAGGGTTTTCTTGATTTGTCAGTATAGTGCAGTACTTCAGATTGGGGATATGCTTCAGTATGACCCCATCAACATATTTTACAGAAATACCTTGAGGGTTCTGATGCCCTCATTGTTTGTATAGGTGTTACTCATTTTTCATTTCCCTGTGATCATTTCTGTTGGTTTGTGGGAGAAAGGGAAGAATTGGGGACCTCCTCTAATGCTATGATTTTCCCAGAAGTCTGTTAGGAGACCTACAGGGAAAGCAATTTTTAAAAATAGAAAGGAGAAGCATGATTTGAAAGATAACAGGCACCACCCCCAAAAGCAACTTCATCAGATGGTGTACATGCTTATCTAGGCTTTAGATACTTTAATGATAGGTAAAAACTCTGGCAAAAGCTGCTCTACGCCAACAAACTTAAAAGTTTGGGTAAACCACCCTCAAATAAGGGGTTGATTGCCATGACATACATGGGCAACATTATTTATCAAATGGAAGTCTATTGAGGCATCTGAGTGCAGATTTGAGTTCCCTAAGGCAGTACTTTCAAAATCCAACTTTAGAACTTCTTGGCCCAATATTTAGATTAGCAAATTTAAGGTAATTTCAAGAAATATATAATTCATTATTAAAAGAATTATCGATGAGCATGAAAAAAAGTAAATGATTACTACTCTGCCCTAATGTAGATTTCATAAGATTGTCTGTGTTAGATTGGGATAACAATAATAGCTAATGTATTCATGGTTATGTTCAAATTTCATAACAACCCTGTAAAATAGTACTATTGTTATCTTCTCCAGTTTTCATATAAGGAAATAAGCTAAAAGGGATTTAGTAATTTTGCAGGGTTGCACTGCTATTAAGCAACAGTTAAAATTTGAATTTCTGACATTCCAGAGTGTGCACTACAAACAGTTCACTATTCTGCTTCCTCTTAAGTCTGTTAAATGGTACTATATCGTAGAAGTTTAATAATAAAGTATATATGAGCTGGCCTCTTGGGTGTTGTTGAGGAGACATATTAGCTTTTGTTAAATAAATGCATGCTGTTTACCCTGAAACAGGTTGCATAAAAATGCATGATAGAATCAATTCTGTTACAATCAATAACTGCAATTTGAGCTTTGCCTTTCTGACTTTTAAGTTGTGGCTAATATTTGAAACTGCCCTTCAGTACATCTGTTCACAGTGGCCTAATACATATGGTATGTCTCCAAATTGGCAATCACATGGGCCACTTGTGCTTCAGCTGCTCTGGGGGATGCCTGTCTGTTTGTTGAGCTGCCTCCCAGAGACCTCAGAAGGCAATAAACATTGTGAACCTCACCACAGCATTTGGCAGCTTCTCAAAATGTCCTTGATAATAACATGGAGTAATACGAGCTGGATGATAATGACAGGATGGTAAATGGATTAGTAATTTGAATTGACAGTGTTCGATGTTGTGTCAGTTTTATTCCATCCAAGTTATTTATTTTTCAATGACTCGCATGAAAACATAAAATACCTTGCCTCTCCCATTGCAAACAGTGTAGTATTAGAAGATAGAGTAAATGCACTGGATGTCACTAGCAAGATCCAATGTCCTTACTAGGCTAAAGAAAAAAAATAGTCAAATCTACCAGGATTAAAATGAAAAAAAAAATCAAAACAACCTAGGCTTGGACCCAGAACTTCCAGAAATTAATTTTGAACAAAGAGATGAGCCCAAGAGTATTTGTTGGACCATTTTTTTATTTGGAATAGTATCCAAAATTTTTAATGTAGGACAAATGATACAGTAAACTATTGACAGTAAAAAATGAATAAGATCAAATATGAAGTCCTGTACTTGTTTCAAAAGTTCAGTTACCAAAGGTAAGTGGTTATGTGGCTTAAAAATAGCATATGTAAAGAAGATCCAGTTGTTTCAAATTACTCTAACTTTTACATGAGCCAACCATATGAGTTTATAATGCATACACATGTAATGAAATCTTCACTTCCTTTAATAGAGGCTTGGTGTCCAGAACAAGGAAATTCTTCATATAGTTTTATTTTGTACTTGATAATTTATCTTGGGAGGTTTGCACCATTTCAGAGACCCACAATCAATTTGGATACAAGAAATCTGGGAAGTGACCAAATGGTGACTCATTTACAAATAAACACAAAATTATGAAAAGGACACTTGAACAACAAAAGCTGCTACACCCATAGCCAGATTAATTAGGGGATAAAAAAAAAGAATGCTTTAGTCTAAAGACTGGGGTTTGTGGATATTTTCTTCAAATAATTAAAGGCCTTGTCAGATAGAAGAAGTAATATTTATCTGAGTAGCTTGAGAAGGCAGATTGATTCAGATTTTATAAGAAGTGAGAATTTTGGCTTACTGTTAGGAACTTTCTAGCAATTAATTGACTCTAACACTCACTCTTCACTAGAACTGTTAACAGAAGCACATTTGGCAGAAATGTTTAAGAATGGATTTATGCATCAAGTAGAACTTCGAATTAGAAGACTTTCAAAACTTCCTTCCAAAACTAATAATTTTCCCATAGACTTTGCGACTTCTTACTGGAGTTGCATGGTCTGGAAGTAAAGTTGTTTCAGAATAAAGTCATGTTAAAGACTTTTATCTTCTATTTCCTAGTTTAATAAACAGCAACTCAGAAGTAGACCACATGCCTTTGTTGATGTAAAATCTAGCTAAATTCAATACTCATTTTATTTCTTGATGCTACAGATGGGAAAAACTCAAACTACAAGGTCTTAAACTGAATGTCACAGAGTGCTAAGAGCAAAGGTGTCAGATTCATTTTCACTGGGGGCCACATCAGCCTTGCAGTTGTCTTCAAAGGCCCGAATGTAATTTTAGGACTGTATACATGTAACGACTCCTTAACAGTTAAGCAAGAGCTCGGTGCTGCCACGGAGTAGAAACAACGTGCCGCATGGGATAAAACAAGGTGGAGGGCCAGATGCGGCCCACGGGCCTTGTGTTTGCCACATGTGGCTGAGAGCTTGGGAAGAGGAAATAGGAGGGGATGCCTGAGGTCAAAGGACTCTGGTTTAGTGTTTAAGGTTACAGGGCTACCCTGACCTCCTATTTCACTTGATAATATTTTCCTACCTTCTGTGTTTCCACAGTGGTGGTTAAAGTGGTGGAAGGAAGCTGAAAAGAGTGAAATGTATAAGATATGATGGCAGAGTGTATATATATAAAAATGGGACAAAAGGAGGTTTACAGTTGTGAGTATGCAAAACAGTTTATTCTTGTATTATGTACTAATTATTGTATTATTTTCCATAGGAACAACTATAAACCTACTTTGTCCCACCCTGTGTGTATGTGTGTGCATGTATGTATTTTTAAATATATGTTACAAGATTTGCCCAGAAAAAGTCCAGCCGTTGTTAAAATGATGAGGACGGTTTGCATGACATCAATGTAACCTGGCAGCCAAGGAGAGTGGACTGGAATGCGCATGCGTGAAAAATGACAACTTCACTGTACTAGTTAGTGGGATCTATAGACGCTGTTGTGTGAGCATGTGTACTGTGTGGCTGTTCCATTAAAAATGACTAAGCAAGTAGACCAACGAATCTTCATCAAATGTGTGAGCTTTGAATGTTCCTCCATGGAACATTCAAATGATTAATCAGAGGATTCAGAAGGCCACAGCTATGGACAGCTGGTGATTGGCAACTTCATTACAACAATATATGCCCACTCATGCATCATGTCTCGTTCAGAGTTTTTTGGCCAAACATCAAATCACCCAGGTGACTCAACCCTGCTACAGCCCAGATTTGGCACTCTGTGACTTCTGGCTTTTCCCAAAACTAAAATCACCTTTGAAAGGGAAGAGATTTCAGATTTTTGATGAGATTCAGGAAAATATGACAGGGCAGCTGATGGCGATTGGAAGAACTGTGTGAGGTCCCAAGGTGCTTACTTTGAAGGGAATTGAGTTATTATTGTCCTATGTACAATGTTTGTTGTGTCTTGTATCTTCTTCAGTAAATGTCTCTTTGTCATATTACATGGCTCAATACCTTCTGGACAGACCTCATAATTTATTATATACGATTATTATATATCCCATTTTGGTATTATGGCATTTTTAGATTGATAAAAAGATATATATTTGTTATATAAATTTTTCAAAGAAAAAAGATTTACTTCTTTTATCATTAATGTTTTTATGTTCCCTTTATTTTTAAAAATATTTCAAATTTTTATTTCCTGTTTCTTGTTTTTTAAATTAATACTTACACTAAACAATGAGGAAAAGTTTGATCTTGCTCCAAAATGAAGTTGGGTATCAGGGCACTCCATTGCCTGAAGGAACTAATTATCAAACAAATTCTCTCTCAATCTTTCTTTCTAAGTTTTAACTTTATTGCCTTTTATGCATTTAGAAACTGGAGCAGTGTGTACTAAAATGCTGTTTCACGTTTTGTGACAAAACAAATTTTCATGAAGCCCAGTGTCTTCTATTGCCCTGGAATAGCATGCTTTTAATTGCAACCAAAAGCCTAGCATGGTTTGTATCTTGAAAATGAATGTATTTTGTTGAATTTCATGGTATTTTTATTATAATTTTAAAAGGAATGGAAATCAAAGAATCTTTGGCCAAAGATCTTTGTTTTAAAATGTTGTTCCATGGTCCAAAACTCAATTTTCTTGACCTTCACCATTTGTTTCTCTGTCTGGTGGTGTTGACAAGTTCACAGTGCTAAATGGCCAATTCTTATTTCTTTCTGGAACCTCCTTATCTTTCCTGGGAATAGGGAGCTTTATGAAATCTCTAAGTTTCTTCTGAAACTCTGGAGGTGAAAGAATCAAAAGAGAAGAATTTGGCTCATGTTGCCTTTTATGTTCCACATACTCGATCACAATAAATGCCCAATTTTCCATAAGAATTGATCAACACCTGACCTATTTCCTAGTCATTTCATAGGTGATTATGTAGACATGGAGCTCAACCAAAAGGTTGATGAGAGAATGATCTAAACCATAAACAAAATCATGATGCTAAAGGATGTCGTTCCTGTTCTTTTTTTAAAAGTTATTTTATTGTTGTTCAATTACAGTTGTCTGTACTTACCCCCACCACTCCCCAACCAGCCATCACCACCTCCCTCCCCTGATTCCAGCCCCCTTGGTTTTGTCCATGTGTCCTTTATACATGTTCCTGAAAACCCTTCCTCCTTTCCCCCATTGTCCCCTCCTCCCTCCCCTCTGGTTACTGTCAGATTGTTCTTAATTTCAATGTCTCTGGTTATATTTTGCTTGTTTTATTGATTAGGTTCCAGTTAAAGATGAGATCATATGGTATTTGTCCCTATTCTTTCTAACAGTCTCTCACACCAAGGACACCATGGCTGAGACACGGTCCCTTCTCTAATTCCCAACTGCATGACATGGGTAGTGTTTCATATCAGTCTTGCCATGACAGAATATGCCATGTGTGTGGGCTTTCTTTGAGTTCCTGGTAAAGATCTTCCATGAAGCCTTGGTTTTTCTCCCCATTTCATCCATGACCCAAGCCACTGGGAAATTCAAAATCCAAGCTGGACCCCACCAAGAACTTAAAAAAAAAAAAAACACAAGCAAATTGCAACATTTCTTCAGTTCTTTTAGGTGTACATTTCATTAAAACAATTTTTTTTGTACTTTAAATACTTGTTTATGTAATTGGCTCTTTTTCTAGAACAGTTACCACTCATGTACTTTTAAATAGGTGTCAGAAAACTCTATGGTGCTGTTAATATGTGTTCGACATTTACAATTTGGACTGCTAATGTACAGAAGTGGCTTTCAAGCTAGATGGGTGCATTGTCTTTTCTTACATAAATGTCCACAGTGGCATCTGACAATAGTAACATGATGTAGCAACTGCATTTTGAGCATCAGTCTATCAATGGTGCTTTAAAAATACCTCATGACATTCCTGGGTCCTTAGGTAAATCCTCAGACTTCAGGCTTAAGAAAATGAATCGCACGTGTGCCTTTCTCCATGATGCAATCTGCATTGGTCATAGCTGTTTCATTATTCTCCATGACCTCCCTTAGCTTTGGCTCTTTTTTCCAGAGATGATCTAATTCACTCTTACAGCGCACCAAGCTATTTGGCTTGATAGAGTTTCTTCCACAATCCCATTCCCAACTTGTCCTGCTCCCTAGGTTGAGGGTCTGGTCCCAGCTGGGGCATATGGGAGGCAACCGATTGATGTTTCTCACATAGATGTTTCTCTCAGTCTCTCTTTCCCTTTTCTCTCTTTTCTATATGTAATCAATGTACTTTTAAATGTGTCATTTCATGAGGGTTTTTCTTCTCAATTTCTCTCTTTTATCTCCCTTGTTCTCGTGTGCCTTCTAGCCAGCCACTGCCAAACCAACTTTTTTTTTTTAAATTTACTGTTGACAGACAATATTATATTAGTTTCTGGTGTACAACATAGTGATTAGATGTTTATATACCTTACAAAATGATCACCTGATATTCTAGTGCCCATCAGACACCATACATAGGTGTAACAGTATTATTGACTTCCCTATGCTGTACTTTATATCCTGTGATTATTTTTGTAAACTGACAATTTGTATTTCTTAATACCTTCTAACTCTTTCACCCATCTCCAACCCCAATCCCATTTGGCAACCATCAGTTTGTTCTTTGTGTCTATAAGTATGTTTATATTTTGTTTGTTTATGTTATTTTTTAGATTCCACATGTAAGTGAAATTTTATGGTAATTTTCTCTGTCTGATTTACTTCACTTAGTATAATATCCTCTACATCCATCTATGTTGTTACAAATGGCAAGATTTCATTTTGTTTTATGACTAAGTGATATTCCATTGTGTATAAAATACCACATTTTTTTTGTCCATTAACCTATCTGTGGACACTTAAGTTTCATCCATATCTTGGCTATTGTACAATAATAATGCTGCAATGAACATAGGGATACATATATCTTTCCAAATTAGTGTTTTGGATTTCCTCAGATAAACACCCAGAACTAGAATTGCTGGGTCATATAGTAGTTTTAGTGTTAATTTTTTGAATAAACTCTACACTGTTTTACGTAATGGCTGCTCCAATTTACGATCACACACCAACAGTGCATTAGGTTCCCTTTTCTCCACATCCTCATCAACACACTTTTTTTTGAAAATATATTTTCTTGATTATACTGTAACAGTTGTCCCATTTTTTCTCCCCTTCATTCCCCTCTTCCCTGCATCCCCCTCCCACCATCATTCTGCCTCCTTAGTTCATGTCCATGGGTCATACATATAAGTTCTTTAGCTTCTCCATGTCCTATACTATTCTTAACTTCCCCCTGTCTATTTTGTACCTACCAATTACACGCCTTATTCCCTGTACCTTTTTCCCCATTTTCCCCTCTCCCCTTCCCACTGATAACCCTCCATGTGATCTCCGTTTCTGTGACTCTGTTCCTGTTCTAGGTGTTTGCTTAGTTCATTTTTTTTTTGTTTTAGATTTGGCTGTTGATAGTTGTGAGTTTGTTGTCATTTTACTGTTCATATTTTTTATCTTCTTTTTCTTAGATAAGTCCCTTTAACATTTCATATAATAAGGGCTTGGTGATGATGAACCCCTTTAACTTGACCTTATCTGGGAAGCACGTTATCTGCCCTTCCATTCTAAATGAAAGCTTTGCTGGATAGAGAAATCTCGGATGTAGGTCCTTGATTTTCATGACTTGGAATACCTCTTTCCAGCCCCTTCTCACCTGTAAGGTTTCTTTGGAGAAATCAACTGATAGCCTTATGGGAACCCCTTTGTAGGTAAATGTCTCCTTTTCTGTTGCTGCTTTTAAGATTCTCTCCTTCTCTTTAACCTTGGGTAATATAATTATGATGTGCCTCGGTGTGTGTTTCCTTGGGTCCAACTTTTTTGGTACTCTTTGGGCTTTCTGAACCTCCTGGAAGTTTATTTCCTTTACCAGATTAGTGAAGTTCTCCTTCATTATTTGTTCAAATAAGTTTTCAATTTCTTGCTCTTCCTCTTTTCCTTCTGTCACCCTATGATTTGGATGTTGAAATGTTTAAAGTTGTCCTGGAGGTACCTAAGCCTCTCCTCATTTTTTTAATTCTTGTTCATTCTGTTCTGATTCAATGTTTATTTCTTCTGCTCCAAACCATTGACCTGAGTCCCGGTTTCCTTGCAGTCACTGTTGGTTCCCTGTACATTTTCCTTTATTTCACTTTGTGTAGCTTTCACTTCTTCCTGTTTTGCAACCATACCCAACCATTTCTGTGAGCGTCCTGATTACCAGTGTTTTTTAAAATAATTTATTTATTATTATATATTTTTCAGCGAGGGGAATGGAAAGAGAAAGAGAGGAAGCAAAACATCAATGTGTAGTTGCCTCCTGCTCACCCTCTACTGAGGACCCAGCCTGCAACCCAGGCATGTGCCCTGACTGGGAGCTGAACCAGTGAACCTTTGGTTGACAGGACCATGCTCAATCTACTGAGCCACACCAGCCAGGGCTGATTACCAATTTTGAACTCTGCATCTGATAGGGTGGCTATGTCTTCATCTCTTAGTTGTATTTTTTCTGGTACTTTGATCTGTTCTTTCATTTGGGCCATATTTTTTTTAGTTTCAGCATGCCTGTAATGTAGTAAGGGGTGGAACCTTATTTGCCAGGGTGGGGCAACCCACAGTGCCAGGTTCTGGCGCTGTATATCGGGGAGGGGTCAGAGAGGGAATAATGCAGCTTGCTTGACTCTCGGCTGGCTCTCAGTCACTTGCCCTGCTACTCACAAGAAAATTCGGCCCTTGTGGTGTTGATTTCCAGGTGGGTGGGTTTGTGTACATTCTAGGACCCTGCGGGTCTTTCCAATGAACTCTCCTGTGAGGCTGGGAATTTCTCCCGCCATCTCAACCTGTACAGGTTTTTTCAGTCAGAGGTTTTGAGGCTTTATTTCCTTAAGCTGGAACCCTGGGTTGTGTGGTCTATCTCGCCCCACAGTTGTTCTTTCTGGTTTATCTGCATGCAGGTGAGGTACTACCTATTATGCCAGTTGCTGCCTCGCCTGGTCCACCAGCTGCCACCTTGCCTCATGTCCTCTCCACCCGGCTGTCCATCTCCACCCCTCCTACTGGTCTGGATGAATGTTTCTTCTTTAACTCCTTCGTTGTTGGATTTCCATACAGTTCGATTTTCTGGCAGTTCTGGAAATTTTTTGCTTTTAAATTTGTTGTTGTCATTGTTTTGTTTGTGTGAGGAGGCACAGTGTATCTACCTACACCTCCATCTTGGCTGGATGTCAGCACATGTTTGTTGATTTATTGATAATAGCCATTCTGGTAGATGTGAGGTGATATCTCATTATGTTTCTAATATACATTTCCTTGATGATTAGTGATGTTGAGCTTCTTTTCAAATGTTTATTTGGCCATCTGTATGCCCTCTATGGAGAAATGTCTATTCATGTCCTCTAGCCATTTTTAATTGGATTTTTGGGGGGTGTTTTTGGTGTTGAGTTGTATAAGCTCTTTATATATTGTCAATATTAACCCATTGTCTCATATATGGTTTGTAAATATCTTTTCCCATCCAGCAGGTAGCTTTTCTGTTTTGCTGATGGTTTCCTTTGCTATACAAAAGCTTTTTAGTTTGACATTGTCCCATTTGCCTGAAGAGACATGTTAAAAAAAAATACTGCTAAAACTGATGTCAGAGGGTTTACAGGCTATATTTTCTTCAGGGGTTTTATGGTTTTATATTGTATATTTATGGCTGTAATCCTTTTTGAAGTTTTTTTTTTTTTGTATCATGAAAGACATATCATGAAAGACAGTGGTCCAGATTCATCTTTTTGCAGGTATTTGTCTACTTTTATTAACACCATTTATTGAAGAGACTATCTTCCTCCCCCAACTGTATATCCCTCCCTCCTTTGTTTTAGATTGAGTATATAAGATGGGTTAGTTCTTTGGCTTTCAATTCAATTCCATTTATCTGTATGTCTGTTTTTGTGCCATAGCCATACTGTATTGATTATTAAACTTTTGTATTGTAATTTGAAGTCAGAGAATTTGATAATTCCAACTATGTTCTTCTTTCTAAAGATTGCTTTGACTATTCATGGCCTGCATTTTGTGGTACCTTAGAAAATTTAGGATTTTTTGTTCTAGTTTAGTAAAATATGTCACTGATATTGTATTAGGAATTACATTGAATCTGTAATTGCTTTGGGTAGTGTAAACATTTTAATGATATTAATTCTTCTAACCAATGAGTGCAGTATATGCTTCCATATATTTCTATCTTCAGTTATTTTTCTTCAGTGTTTTACAGTTTTCAGAGTACAGAGTAGAGGTATTTTTACCTTCCTGCTTAAGTTTTCATAGGTGTTTTATTATTTTTGATGCACTTGTAAATGGGACTGTTTACTTAATTTTTATTTCTGATAGTTATTAGTGTATAAAATGCTACAGATTTCCATATATTAACTTTTTACCCTGTAACTTTACTGAATTCATTTATATACTTCTATTAATTTTTTTGATGGAGTCTTTAGGATTTTTTACATGTTAGTATCATGACATCTGCAAGTAATGACAGTTTTACTTCTTTCTTTCCAGTTGCATGCTTAGTTTTTTCTTGTCTGATTGCTGTGGCTAGGTATTCCAAATACAATTTTGAATAAAAATGTCAAGAGTGGGCATCCTTGTTCTGTATATTAAGGAAAAGTTTTCTGATTTTTACATTGAGTGTGATGTTGGCTGTGGATTTTGTTATATGTGGTCTTTATTATGTTAAGTTATTTCACTCCATGCACACTTTGTTGAGAGTTTTTATCATAAGTGAATGTTGAATTTTATCAAATGTTTTTTCTTTATCTATTGAGATGATCAAAATTTTTATTCTTTGTTAACATGGTAAATAATAATTGATTTGCAGATAGTGAACCATCATTGCATCCGTGAAATAAATCCAAATAGATTACAATGCATGTGCCTTTAAATGTATATGTTGAATTTTGTTTGCTGATATTTTGTTGAGAATTTTTGCATCTATGTTCATCAAGGACATTGGCTTATAATTTTCTCTTTTTTGTTGTGTCTTTTGTTTTGGTACAGGGTAATGCTGGCCTTGTAGAATGAGTTTGGAAGCTTTCATTGTTTTGGAATAGTTTGCAAAATAGAGGTATTAATTCTTTAAATGTTTAGTAGAATTCTCCTGGAAGCCATCTAATCCTGAACTTTTGTTTATAAGGAGGTTTTTTAGTTAGTGAACCAATTTCATTACTGATAACCTGTCTGTTTCTATTTTGTATTTTTTTCCTGATTTAGTCCTCAAAGATTGTATGTTTCTTGAAATGTATTCATTTCTTCTAATTATTCAATATGTTGATGTATAATTGTTCATAGTATTTCCTTATGACCCGTTTTATTTCTGTGGTGTCAGTTATCAGTAATCCTCTTTCTTTTCTGATTTTATTTATTTATTTATTTTTATTATTTTTAATATATTTTATTGATTATGCTATTACAGTTGTGCCATTTCTCCCCCATCATTCCCCTCCACCCTGTACACCCCCTCCCACCCACATTCCCCCCTTTAGTTCATGCCCATGTGTCATAAGTTCTTTAGCTTCTACATTTCCCACATTATTCTTGCTCTCCTCCTGGTCTATTTTCTACCTACCATCTATGCTACTTATTCTCTGTACCTTTTCTCCTCCCACTCCCCTGTTGCTAACCCCCCATGTGGTCTCCATTTCTGTGTTTCTGTTCCTGTTGTAGTGGTTTGCTTAGTTGGCTTTTGTTTTAGGTCTGGTTGTTAATACCTGTGAGTTTGCTGTCTTTTTACAGTTCATATTTTTTATCTTCTTTTTCTTAGATAAGTCCCTTTAACATTTCATATAATAGGGGCTTGGTGATGATGAACTTCTTTAACTTGACCTTATCTGAGAAGCACTTTATCTTCCCTTCCATTCTAAATGACAGCTTTGCTGGATAGAGCCATCTTGGATGTAGGTCCTTGACTTTCATGACTTGGAATACCTCTTTCCAGCTCCTTCTTGCCTGTAAGGTCTCTTTTGAGAAATCAGCTGACAGTCTGATGGGAACTCCTTTGTAGGTGACTGTGCCCTTAGCCCTTGCTGCTTCTAGAATTCTCTCCTTCATTTTAATCTTGGCTAATGTCATTATGATGTGCCTTGGTGTGTTCCTCCTTGGGTCCAACTTCTTTGGGACACTTTGAGCTTCCTGGACTTCCTGGAAGTCTATTTCCTTTGCCAGATTGGGGAAGTTCTCCTTTATTATTTGTTCAAATAAGCTTTCCACTTGTTGTTCTTCCTCTTCCCCTTCCGGTACCCCTATTATTTGGATGTTGGGACGTTTAAAGATGTCTTGGAGGTTCCTAAGCCTCTCCTCATTTTTTTGAATTCTTGTTTCTTCCATGTTTTCTGTTTGGTTGTTTATTTCTTTCTTCTGGTCCACTCCATTGATTTGAGTCCCAGTTTTCCTCCCATCACTATTGGTTTCCTGTCTGTTTTTCTTCATTTCACTTATTGTAGCCTTCATTTTTTCATCTAATTTGTGAGCAAAATCAACCAATTCTGTTAGCATCCTGTTCACCAGGGCTTTGAACTGTGCATCTGATAGGTTGGCAATCTCTTCGTCACTTAGATGAATTGGCTCTGGGGCTTGGATTTGTTCTCTGGTTTGAGCCATTTTTTTTTTTTTGGTCTAGTCACGGCTGTTACGTAGTGAGGGTTGGAGCCTTAGGTGTTCCCCAGGGCAGGGCAGCCCAGTCGCTGGGTAGTGATGCTGTATGTGGGGGCGGGTCTGAGAGGGAACATTGCGCTTGCTCTGCTCTCTCTTGAATTCCAGTCCCTTCCGCCGCTTCCCCTTCGCCTGGATTATCTACGTGCAAATGTGGGACCACCTGGTCAGCCAGCCACCTTGCGTGGCCTCATTGGGTCTGCACAGTTGCCACCCTGTGCGCCGGGTCCACTAGCTGCCACCTGTGCACCTGGGGTCTTCTAGCTGCTGCCTGTGGGCCTGGGATCTGCCAGCCACTGCTGCCTGCATGCCCGGTCCACAACTCCACTTTTTCCTGCTACAACTCCACCCCTCTTACCGGTCTGGATGAATGGTTGTTGGTCTTCTATACAGTTCAATTTTTTTTTATCAGTCTGGTTGTTTTCTTGTTTCTAAATCTTTGTTGTCCTTAATTTTGGTTGTGAGAGGAGGCACAGTGTGTCCACCTACACCTCCATCTTGGCCGGAAGTTGTATCTGATTTGATTTATTAAAGCCCTCTCTTTTACTTTTGATTTGTTTGGCTAAAGGGTCTTTAATTTTGTTTACCTTTGTAAAGAACCACAGTTTTATAAATCTTTTCTATTTTTGTCTCTATTTTATTTCTTTCCAAGCTGATCTTTATTATTTCCTTCCTTCTATGAAGTTTGGGCTTGGTTTGTTCTTCTTTGTCTAGTTTATTTAGTGGTAAGTTTAGATAATTTGTGATTTTTCTTGTTTCTTAAGGTGGTCCTGTATTGCTATGCTTCCCTCTTAGAACTGCTTTTATCATGTTCTGTAGATTTTGGAATGCTCTGTTTCTATTTTCATTTCTGTGAAATTATATTTGGCTTTCCTCTTTGATTTCTTTGTTAACCCACTGGTTGTTTATTATCATGTTGTTTAGCCTCCATGTGTTTATGTTTTCTCTAGTGTTGTAGTTGATTTTTGGTTTCCTACCATTGTGTTCAGAAAAGGTGCTTAATATAATTTCAGTTTTCTTTGAAATTTATTGAGAATTGTTTTGTGGCCTGACGTGGGATCTATCTTGAAGACTTACCATGTGCACCTGAAAAGACTGTGTATTCTGCTGTTTTTGGACAGAATGTTCACTAAATAGCTATTAAGTTCTTCTCATTTAATGTGTCCTTTAAGGCCTATGATTTTTTTTGTTGATTTTTCTGTCTGATCTATTTATCAATGTAACTAGAGCATTAAAGTCCCATACTATTCTTGCATTACTATAATTTTCTCCCTTTATGTCTGTTAATATTTTATTTATTTAGATGCTGCCGTGTTGGGTGCATAGATGTTTATAAGTGTAATGCCCCAATCGCTAGATTGATCACTTTATATTATGTAACACCTTTCTTTGTATTTTGTTACAGTCTTTGTTTTAAAGTCTGTTTTGTCTGATTTAAGTATTGTTTCTACAGCTCATCATTTGCATTTGCATAAAATATCTTTTTCCTTCCCTTTCCTATCAGTCAATGTTCTTTAGATCTCAGTTGAGTATCTTATAAGCAGTATATGTATGGGTATTGTTTTTAAAAACCCACTTAGCCACCCTATGTCCTGATTGAGCATTTAGTCCATTTACAGTTAAATTATTGATATGTATGTGGTTATTGTCATTTTAATGTTTGCAGGTTGTTATAGTTATTCTCTGTTTCTTGTTCTTGCTCACTTCCTTTGTGCATCAGTAACTTTTTAGTGCTATTTTTATTCCTTTTATGGTTTGACTATTAGAGGTTTTTTGTTTGTTCTAACAAAAATATTCATATATAACAGCATATGATTATAGCAGTGTATTTTGAGTTGATGGTTGCATAAATTCTAATGATTTCTTAAAGCCTTATATTTGTACTCATCCTCCCCCATGTTTTATGTTCCTGACATCATGTTTTATATCTTTTTGTGTTTGTGTATTCCTGAATTATTATTGTAAATACAAATGATTTTACTTTGTCTTTTAACCTTCGTACTAGCTTTATAAGTGGTTGACCCACTACTTTACCAGTGAGACTTTTTCCTTATATTCTTTTATTTTTCATTTTGGCCTTTTGTTTTCCTCTTAAGGAAGTTCCTTTAGAATTTCTTGTAGTGCTAGTTCAGGGTTGATGAACTCCTTTAACTTCCTCTTGTCTTAGAATCTCTTTTTCTCCTTCAATTCGGAGTGATAACCTTCCCAGGTAGAGTATTTGTGGTTGGAGGTTTTTTCCTCCCTCATCTTTTTAAATATATAGTGTCGCTTTCTTCTGGCCTGCAAAGTTTGTGCTGAAAAATCAGTTCACGGGTTTATGAGCATTCCCTTGCATATAACTATTTCTTTTTCTCTTGATGCTTGTAAGATACTCTCTTTAACTTTTGACATTTTAATAATGATGTGTCTTGATATGGGTCTGTTTGAGTTGATCTTGTTTGGGACTCTCTGTGCTTCTTAGACTTGGATATCTGTTTTCTTCACTATGTTCGAGAAGTTTTCAGCCATTATTTCTTCAAATACATTTTCTGTCCCTTTCTCTCTCTCTCTCTTTTCTCCTTCTGGTACAGCTATGAACTGATTATTAGTACTTTTAATATTGTCCCAGTGCCCCCTTTGACTATCCTCAATTTTTCGTTTCTTTTTATCCTGTCTTCATTGGGTGATTTTCACTACCTTTCCTTTTAGATTGCTGATTATTCACTTGCATCATCTAATCTGCTGTTGATTTCCTCTAGTGCAGTGGTCCCCAACGTTTTTGGCACCAAGGACCGGTTTTGTGGAAGACAATTTTTCCATGGTTAGGGGAGGAGCAGCTCAGGCGAGCTTGGGTGAAGGACAGGAGGTGGAGCTCAGGCTGTCATTCTCCGCTCACCTCCTGCTGTGGACAAGGAGGGTGAGCTAAAGAGGAGGCAGAGCTCAGATGAGCTTTGCTGGAGGCCCAGTTCCTAACAGGCTGCTGACTGGTACCAGTCAGTGACCCCGGGGGTTTGGGACCCCTGCTCAAGAGTGTTTTTGTAAACTTTCATTAATGTGTTCAGTTCATTTATTTGTTTTATTGTTCAAGTACATTTGTCTCCATTTCCACAACACTGCATCCCCCCACTCCAGTCATCCCCACCTCCCACCCTCAATCCTACCCCTCTTTGGGTTTATCCATGTGTCCTTTATATGTATTCCTTGACTTTGATTGCTTTTTCCTTATTCTCTATATCTTTGTTGAAGTACTCACTGAGTTCTTCTATTCTTCTCCCAAGTTCATTGAGCATCATTGTAATCATTATTTTGAACTCTTTTTCTGACAGATTGCTTATCTTTGTCTTGATTATTTTTTTTTCTGTTCCTTTTTGGGCCACATTGCTTCTGTATCCTCATTTTGCTTTTCTCTCAGTGTTTGTTTCTGTGTATGAGGTATATTAGTAGGTCTCTTGGTCTTCAGAGTGGCTTTATGTAGAAGATGCCCTGTGGGGCCAAGGTGTGTAGTCCTCCCTGGTCACTATAGCCATGTGCTAAATGGGGTATATTCCATGCAGGTTGTCTGCACCCTGCTGTTATAGTTCAGCTGTGATTGCTACAGGTGTACTAGTGCATGGATTTGGCCCCCTATGCCACTGGCTGTAAGGACCTGCCATGACTGCTTTGAATGATCTGATTTGTGTGGGCTGTCCTCCAGAAGTAAGATCCACTGTGGAGAGATTTCAGAGATAGCCAAGGCCACCCACTGGAAGTTTTATGCTAGAGATGTTTGGGAAGGACTCCAGTGCTGGCCAAGGAAGCCCACCAGGTCTAGAGTGTATTGGAAGAGGTTCTGGGATGGATCATTGCTTGCCAACATGTGGGCCAGTGTTGGAGCCACATGGCAAGGGCTCCGAGGTAAAATGAGCCTGACCTCCAAGTGTGCTAGGGTTGGTGCTGCTTGGGTGGGTCTCTGACCTGGGCAGGCAGAATGGGTGGGGTGGGACCACAGGGGAATACCAGAACAGGATCAACAATATTAACCAGATAGATGGAGAGTGTCAGAAGTGTCACTCCCCTGTGCTGGGCCAGCTAGGTGGAAGAAAAGTAAAATAAAAACAAAGAATGGCACTTGCCAGCAGTCTCATCTCCAGAGTAAGTTCCCACTTATTCCTGCCCCTCTGGCACTCACCCTAAAGTTACTCAACATAATTTTTAACTTATGATCCAGGCACTTTTCAAACTGCTCATCTGTACTAGATTTTGGAGCTAGTGAGTGTGTGGGATCCCTTTAATGGTGGCGTTTCACTTTCCTATGTCTCTCAGATGTAAGCCTAGCTGATTTTCAAAGCCTGATGTTATGCAAGCTCCTCTTCCCAGTGCTGGCACCCCAGGTTGGGAAGGCTGTTGTGGGGCTCGGTCCACTTGGTTCTGAGGGGGACCACTTCAATTGTGATGTCCTTGCCGCACCAGATGTGTGGATTGTGACTGGATCATGTCTTTGCCCTTACTACTCATGTTAATGTGGCTTTTAAAAATATCGTTAGTTATAGAAAATCTGTTCAGCTATTCTTCAGGTTATTCTCAGTGATTGTTGCTCTATATTTAGCTGTAGTTTTGTTGTGTCTCTGGGTGGAGGTCCCCGTACATTCTAATACTCGCCAGCATTTTTTGTTTGCTGATTTGTTAATGATGGCCATTCTGACCTGTGTAAAGTGGTATCTCATTGTGGTTTTAATTTGCATCTCTCTGATGGCTCGTGATGCTGAGCATCCTTTCATATATCTCTGAGCCCTTTGTATATCCTCCTTTGAGAAGTGTCTGTTCAGGTCGTTTGCCCATTTTTTAATCACATTATTTCTCTTCCTGGTATGGAGTTGTGTGAGTTCTTTTTATATTGGAGATCAAACCCTTGTCGAGGTATCATTGGCAAATATGTTTTCCCATACAGTTGGTTCTCTTTTCATTTTGCTGATGTTTTCTTTAGCCATGCAGAAGCTTTTTAATTTGTCCCATTTGTTTATTCTTTCCTTTATATCCCTTGCCCTAGGAGTTATATTGGTGAAAATATTGCTGTGTGGGATATCTGAAGTTTTTCTGTCTATGTTCTCCTCTAGGACTTATATGGCATCATGACATATTTACATCTTTTATCCACTTTGAGTTTATTTTGGTGTAAGGTGTAAGTTAGTGGTCTAATTTTTGTCAGATTGTTTTATTGTTGTTGAGTTGTAGGTATTCTTTATATAGTCTGGATATTAATCCCTTATCATGCATATGATTTACAAATATTTTTCCATTCCATAGGTTGCCTTTTTCACTTAGTTGATAGTGTACTTTGTTGCACAAAGAATTATTAAATTTTGAAGCCCAATTTATCATTATTTTTTGTTTCATATGTTTTGTTATATGCAATAAATCATTGCCATGTTCATTGTCATGAGGCTTTTTTACTATTTTCTTCTAAGAGTTTTATATTTTACATGTTATGTTAAAATCTTTTATCTATTTTGAGTTAAGTTTTTAATATGTTGTAAGGTAAGTTTCTAATATTTTTTTTTTGTATTCGGATATCCAGTTTTCCCAACAGAATGAGTTGAAGAGACTATCTTTCCCCTTTAAATGTTCATGGAACCCATGTTGAAATTATTTCACCTTATGAGTAATATCTATTTTTGTCCTTTTTATTGTATTTTTGTCTGTATATGACTCTTTTGTGCCAGTACCACATTTAAAAAAATAATTACAGTGCACTGGCTGCTGTGGCTCAGCGGATTCAGTGCTGACCTGCAAACCAAAGGGTCGCTTGTTCAATTCCCAGTCAGGGCACATGGCTGGGTTACAGGCCAGTTCCCCAAAAGGGGGTGCACGAGAGGCAACCACACATTGATGTTTCTCTCCCTCTCTCCCTCCCTTGCCCTCTCTCTAAAAATAAATGAATAAAATCTTTTAAAAATAAAGTAATTACAGTGGCTTCTAGTAAGTTTTAAAATTAATATGTGTTAGAATTCCAACTTTGTAAATTTCCAATATTGTTCTGGCTATTTAGGGTCCCTTGAATTTCCATATAAATTTTAGGATAGATTTTTATATATCTGCAAATATTATTGAGATTTTAATAGATATTACATTACATTGTAGATCACTGTGTGTAATATTAACATCTTAATAATATTAAATATTCTAATCCATAAGCATGGAAGGTTTTCCATTTGTTTGTGTGTTCTTTAATTTTTTCCATCAATGTTTTGTACTTTCCAGTGTACAAGTCTTACACCTCCTTGGTTAAATTTACTCTTAAATATTTTATTCTTTTTTGATATGCTTGTAAAAATAACTTTCTTAGTTTTATTTTTTGCATAGTTCATTGTTAGCATGTACTTGTGGGTTTTCAAATAATTATTTTATCATGTTGAGGAAATTTTCTTCTACATATATGGGGGCATGCTTTTAATATTTTTAAATTTTATTTAGTTTTAATTGAATTTATTGGGGTGACATTGGTCCACAAAGCCATACAGGTTTCAAGTGCACAACTCAATAAAAAATTGTCTGCACACTACACTGTGTGCCCATTACCCTAAGCAAAGTCTCTTACTGTCACAATTTCCCTCATCCTTTGCCCACTTCCACCTACCTCCTCACCCTTCTTTCCCTCTGGCTGTCACCACACTGTTGTCAGTACGTGTGTGTGTGTGTGTATGTGTGTATTTTGCTTAATCCTTTCACCTTCTTTCATCTGGTCCTCCAGTCCTCCTTCCCTGTGACATCTGATAGTCTGTTCCATGTACCCATGCCTCTGTTTCTATTTTGTTCATCAGTTTACTTTGTTCATTACATTTCACATATAAATGAGATTATATGGGATTTGTCTTCCTC
>PVKU01007827.1:45177-81868 GCA_004027475.1 Anoura caudifer
TTTTTTTTTTTTTTTTTTTTTTTTTTTTTTTTTTTTTTTTTTTTTTTTTTTTTTTTTTTTTTTTTTTTTTTTTTTTTTTTTTGTATCACGGTTTTTTTTTATCTACTCATCTATTGATGGGCGCTTGGGCTTCTTCCAGACATTGCCTATCGTAAATAATGCTGCTATGAACATTGGGGTGCATAGGTTCTTTTGAATTGGTGTTTCAGGTTTTTTGAGTATATTCCCCAAAGTGGAAGAGCTGGGTCATAAGGCAGTTCCATTTTTAACTTTTTAAAGTTATTTCCATACTGCTTTCCACAGTGGCTGCATCAACGTGCATTCCCACCAATAGTGCACAGAGGTTTCCTTTTTTCCACATCCTTGCCAGCACTTGATGTTTGTTGATTTACTGATGATAGCCACTCGAACAGGTGTGAAGTGGTATCTCATTGTGGTTTTAATTTGCATCTCTCCGATGGTTAGTGATGCTGAGCATCCTTTCATATGTCTCTGGGCCCTGTGTATGTCCTCTTTGCAGAAGTACCTATTCAGGTCCTTTGTCCATTTTTTAATTGGGTGTTTGTCTTCTTGATGTTGAGTTGCTTAAGTTCTTTATATATTTTTGGAACATGAACCCCTTATCAGATATATCATTGGAAAATATGTTCTATCATTCAGTGCATTCCATTTTCATTTAGTTAATGGTTTCTTTTGTGGTGCAAAACTTTTTAGTTTGATGTAGTTCCATGTGTTTATTTTTTCTATTGTTCCCTTTGTATGTTTCTGTAATGACCGTCTTGAATATTATCAAATGCTTATTTTGCAGCAATTGAGATGTCCATGTATTTCCCCATTATCGATCTATTACTATGGTTCATTACATTGATTTATTTGGGATTTAAACCATTATTACATTCAGGGGAGAAATAATCCAGTTTGGTATTGATCTGCAATAATTTTGATATAATTCTGAATTTGGTTTGGATAGTAGTTTATTAATTAACTACTCAGTAATATTCATAAGTTTTATTGTTCTGTAAATCTTTTTTTTCTTCTGATGTTTATTTGGCTTTGTTATTAGAGTATTGTTGTCCTTATAGAATGAGTTAGGAAGTCTTCCTTTCTCTTCTATTTTTTGGAAGAATTTGAGAAGAAAAATTAATGTAAATTATTTAAATTTTTGGTAGAGTTTACATGTGAAGCCATTGGTCCCTAAGCTTTTCTTTGTTTGGAGGCTTTTGATTACTAACTTAAACTCTTGTTAGATGTTTGTTTACATTTACTATTTCTTCTTAAGTCAGGTGTGTACTTTTTATGTTTTTTAATTTATTTTAATTGTTCTTCTACAGTTATCTGTCTTATATTCCCATCCCAGCCCACCACCCCAGCCCTCCCCACCTCCCTCCCATTTCCACCCCCCCCTAGTTTTTATCCATGTGTCCTTTATACTTGTTCCTGTAAACCCTTCCCCTTTTCCCCTGATCTTCCCTCCCCTCTCCCCTCTGGTGACTGTCAGTCTGTTCTCAATTTCAGTGTCTTTGGTTATATTTTGCTTGTTTCTTTGTTTTGTTGGCTAGGGTCCTGTTAAAGGTGAGATCATACGGTATTTGTCTTTCACTTCCTGGCTTATTTCACTTAAAATGATGCTCTCCAGTTCCATCCATGCTGTTGCAAAGGGTAGCAGCCCCTTCTTTCTTTCTGCTGCATAGAATTCCATTGTGTAAATGTACCATAGTTTTTTTATCCATTCATTTACTGATGGGCACCTAGGTTGCATCCAACACCTGGCTATTGTAAATTGCGCTGCTATGAACATTGGGGTGCATAGGTTCTTTTGGATTGGTGTTTCAGGATTCCTAGGATATAATCCTAGCAGTGGGATTGCTGGGTCAAAACGCAGATCCATTTTTAGTTTTCTTAGAAAATTCCATACTGCCTTCCATAGTGGTTGTACCAGTCTGCAATCCCACCAACAGTGCACTAGGGTCCCCTTTTCTCCACATCCTCTCCAACACTTGTTGTTTGTTGCTTTGTCTATGATGGCCATTCTGACTGGTGTGAAGTGGTATCTCATTGTGGTTTTAATTTGCATCTCTCTGATAGCTAGCGATATCGAGCATCTTTTCATGTGTCTCTGGATCTTCTGTATGTCCTCCTTGGAGAAGTGTCTGTTCAAGTCCTTTGCTCATTTTTTTATTGGGTTGCTTGTCTTCTTAGAGTGGAGCCATGCAAGTTCTTTATATATTTTGGAGATTAAACCCTTGTCTGAAGTGTCATTGGCAAATATGTTTTCCCATACAGTAGGTTCTCTTTTTATTTTAATACTGTTTTTTTAGCCATGCAAAAGCTTTTTATTTTGATGAGATCCCATTTGTTTATTCTTTCCTTTATGTCCCTTGCTTTAGGGCACATATCAGTAAAAATGTTGCTGCATGAAATATCTGAGATTTTCCTGCCTATGTTCTCCTCTAGGACTTTAATGGTATCATGGCTTGTATTTAAATCTTTTATCCACCTTGAATTTATTTTTGTGTATGGTGTAAGTTGGTGCTTGAGTTTCATTGTTTTGCATGTAGCTGTCCAGTTCTCCCAACACTACTTGTTGAAGAGGCTACTTTTATTCCATTTTATGTTGCTGCCCCCTTTGTCAAATATTAATTGACTATAGAGACTTGGGTTTATTTCTGGGCTCTCTGTTCTGTTCCATTGGTCCATGTGCCTGTTTTTATGCCAGTACCAGGCTGTTTTGATTACAGTGGCCTTGTAATACAGTTTGGTATCAGGTATTGTGATCCCTCTTACTTTGCTCTTCTTTCTCAAGATTGCTGCAGCTATCCAAGGTCATTTATGGTTCCATATAAATTTTTGAAGTGTTTGTTCTATGTCTGTGAAATATGCCATTGGTACTTTAATAGGTATTGCATTGAATTCGTAAATTGCTTTGGGTAGTATGGATATTTTGATGCTGTTAATTCTTCCAATCCATGAACATGGTATATGTTTCCATTTGTTTGTGTCTTCCTGGATTTCTTTCTTCAGTGTTGTGTAGTTTTCCATCTACAGGTCTTTTACCTCCTTGGTTAGGTGTACTCTTTGGTATTTTATTTTTCTTTTTGCTATATTGAATGGGATTTTTTTCTTGATTTCTGCTTCTGCTGTTTCATTGTTGGTATACAAATATGCCTTTGATTTATGCATATTTGCTTTGTATCCTGCAGTTTGGCCAAATTCATTTATTAGGTCGAGCAGCTTTTTGGCCGAATCTATAGGATTTTCTATGTACACTATCATGTCATCTGCAAACAATGATAGTTTTGTTTCCTCCTTTCGGATTTGGATGCCTTTTAGTTTCTTTTCTTGTCTAATCTCTGTGGCTAATACTTCCAATACTATATTGAATAGAAGTGGTGAAAGTGGACATCCTTGTCTTGTTCCTGATCTTAGTGGAAAAGATTTCAGTTTTTGCCCATTGAGTATGATGTTGGCTGTAGGCCTCTCATATATTGCCTTTATTATGTTTAGGAATACTCCCTCTAATCCCATTTTGCTGAGTGTTTTTATCATACATGGGTGTTGTACCTTATCAAATGCTTTTTCTGCATCTATTGATATGATCATGTGATTTTTGTTTTTGCTTTTGTTTATTTGATATATTACATGTACTGATTTGCGAATATTGAACCATCCTTGCATCCCAGGGATGAATCCCACTTGGTCATGGTGTATGATCTTTTTAATGTATTGTTGGATGTGGTTTGCCAATGTTTTGTTGAGGATTTTAGAGTCTATGTTCATCAGCGATATTGGCCTGAAGTTTTCTTTCTTTGTTTTGTCCATCTGGTTTTGGGATTAGGATGATGCTGGCTTCATAAAAGGAGTTTGGGAGTTTTCCATCATTTTGAATTTTGGGAATAGTCTGTGGAGGATAGGGGTTAGCTCTTCCTTAAATGCTTTGTAGAATTCTCCCATGAAACCATCTGGTCCAGGGCTTTTGTGTGTTGGGAGTTTTCTGATTACTGTTTCAATTTCATCTGCTGTTATTAGTCTGTTCAGACTTTCTGCTTCTTCATTGAGTTTTGGAAGATTATATTTTTCTAGAAACTTGTCCATTTCACCTAGGTTTTCAAATTTCTTGGCATACAGTTTTTCATGGTAATTTCTTACAATCCTTTGTATTTCTGTGGTGCCATTTGTAATCTCTCCTCTTTCGTTTCTGATTGTGTTTATTTGGGTCTTCTCCCTTTTTTTCTTGATGAGCCTGCTTAAAGGCTTGTTGATTTTGTTTATCTTTTCAAAGAACCAGCTCCTGGATTCATTGATCCTTAGAATTGTTCTTTTAGTCTCTATGTCATTTAATTCTGCTCTGATCTGGGTTATTTCATTCCTTGTACTTGCTCTGGGCTGTCTTTGTTGTTGTTCCTCAAGTTCTTGTAGGCGTAGGGTTAGATTGTTTGTTTGAAGTGTTTCTATCTTTTTTAGGTAGGCCTGTATCGCTATGAATTTCCCTCTGAGGACTGCCTTTGCTTTGTCCCATAAGTTTTGGGTTGTTGTGAGTTCATTTTCATTTGTTTCCAGAAACGTTTTGATTTCCTCCCTAATTTCATTCTTGACCCATTCGTTGTTTAATAGCATGCTATTCAATCTCCATGATTTTGGGGGTTTTGGGTTTTTCCCCTTGGCTTTGGTTTCTAGTTTCAGTCCCTTGTGGTCAGAGAAAATGCTTGATATGATTTCAATTTTCTTGAATTTGTTGAGGCTTGTTTTGTGTCCTATCATGTGGTCTATATTTGAAAATGTTCCATGTGCATTTGAAAAGAATGTGTATTTAGTTTCTTTTGGGATGAAGGGCTCTCTCTATATATATCAGTTAAGTCTATTTCATCTAGATTGTTGTTCAATGCCACAATATCTTGTTGATATTTTGTTTAGAAGATCTGTCCATTTTTGACAGTGGGGTGTTAAAATCCCCTACTATAATTGTTTTGCTGTCACTATCTTTCTTGAAGTCCTCTAAGATTATCTTTATGTATTTAGGTGCTCCTATGTTGGGTGCGTATATATTTACGATGTTTATGTCTTCTTGATGGATTCTTCCCTTGAGTATTATTTAGTGACCTACTGGGTCTCTCTTTATGGCTCTTCTTTTGAAGTCTATTTTCTCTGATATGACTATTGCTACCCTTGTTTTTTTTCCTGTCCATTTGCTTGGAAAATTTGTTTCCAGCCCTTCACGTTGAGTCTGTGTAAGTCTTTTGTTCTAAGGTGAGTCTCCTGTAGGCAGCATATGTGTGGGTATTGTTTTCTTATCCATTCAGCTATTCTATATCTTTTGATTGGAGCATTTAATCCATTTACATTCAAGGTCATTATTGATAGGTACTGATTCATTGCCATTTTCGTACCTATGTTCCTCTCTCTCTTTTCCTTCCTTTTTTTAAAGCAGTCCCTTTAGCATCTCTTGCAGAACTGGTTTGGTAGAGGTGTATTTTTTTAGACTTCTTTTGTCTGGGAAGCTACTTATTTGGCCTTCTATCTTGATTGAAAGCCTTGCTGGGTAAAATAGTCTTGGTTGCACGCCTTTGGTTCTCATTACTTGGAATATTTCTTGCCATTCTCTTTTGGCTTTTAGTGTTTCCATTGGTAAGTCAGCTGCTAACCTTATCGCAGCTCCCTTGTATGTTACTTCCTTTTTCTCCCTTCCTGCCTTTAAGATTCTCTCTTTGTCTTGGAATTTTGCCATTTTAATTATGATGTGTCTTGAAGTGGGCCTCTTTGGGTCCCTCTTGATTGGGACTCTCTGTGCTTGCTGGATTTATGTGACTTTTTCCTCTCATCAAATTAGGGGAGTTTTCCATCATTACTGTTTTCAATTGGTTTTCTATCCCTTGCTCTTCTTTTTCTCCTTCTGGAATCCCTATTATATGGATATTATTATGTTTCATATTGTCCTGCATTTCTCTTAATGCCTCTTCATTTTTTCTGAGCCTCTTTTCCTTTCTTGCTCTTTTTGGGTGTTTTTTTTCTACTTTGTCCTGCCACTTGGTGATCTGATCTGCTTCCCTGATTCTGCTTTTCATTCCTTTCACTGTGTTGTTCAGTTCAGAAATTGTGTTCTTCATTTCCTCTTGGCCCTTGTTGATAGTTTCTATTTCCTTTTCCATGTTGATATACTTTGCAGTGAGTTCATTTTAGCTTCCGTGTAGTTTCTAGTAGCTCTTTGAGAGCTCATGGAGCTTCCTGACAACCATTGCTTTGAACTCAAAATCTGATAGTTGAGTTGCCTCTGTTTTGTTTAGCATTCTTTCTGGGGCTTCCTCCTTTTCTTTCATGTGGGGATCATTTCTTTGTCTTCCCATTTTTTGTGAGACTCTTCTTGTCAGCCTCAGCTTCTTAAATTGATGTCTTCTGGATCCCTGGATTTATGGTATGAACTTCTGTGGTAGAATACCTGTGAGAGTCTGTGATGCAGTATCCTGGTGTTCACAGCTTCCACAGTTTCAGCTGTTGGGATGCTCCCTTTTTGGGTCCAACTCTGCTATGTTTTTCACAGTTCCAGGTTTGTTTGTTTGTTTGTTTGTTTGTGGATTTTTTTGTTTGTTTTTTGTTTTTTGTCTCACCTAGGATCCTGGGTGTGAGCTCTGGGTCTTCCACAAAGACCCGTCTTCAAGGCTCAAGGCTGCTGGTTGCAGAGCCACCTGCAGTTCCGGTCACAGGGCCACCCTGGTCGCAGAGTCTCCTCCAGTCTCAGGGTCTCCCCCCGTCACAGAGCCTCCCGTGGTTGGAGTGCTGTCCCTGGTAGCAGGGCCACCCCCATTCTCAGGGCCATCCTCAGTTGCAGGGTCGATTCCTGTTGCAGGTCCGTCCCTGGTTGCAGATCCGCCCCCGGTCCTGGTCCCAGGGCCAGCTCAGGTTGCAGGGCCACTCCTGGCTACAGGTCTTCCTCAAGTTGCAGCGCCTCCCCCAGATGCAGGACCTCCTCTGGATGCATGGCCTCCTCTGATCACAGGGCCTCCTCTGGTTTCAGGGATGCCCCCGGGAGCAGGACCTGTTCTGGTCACCGGTCTGGGTGAATTGCCGTCGGACTCCCACACAATTCAATCCTCCCTCTGTCCTTGTTGGGTTTTCTTTTTTTTGGTTCTATATTTTTGTAGTCCCTAATCTTGGCTGTGAGAGGAGGCACAGCGCATCCAGCTACTCCTCCATCTTGGCTGGAAGTCCTTTTTATGTTTTTTATTGTTGTTCAAGTACAGTTGTCTCCATTTTTACTCCACTTTGGCCCACCACCCCATCCATCCCCACCTCCCACCCTCAATCCTACCCCCCTTTGGCTTTGTCCATGTGTCCTTTATACATGGTCCTCGATTGACCTTCCCCTATTGTCCCCCATTATCCCTCTCCCCTCTGTAGTTTTTGTGTTTTAAGAAATTTGTCTGTTCATTTATGTTATTTAATATAATGGTGTAAAATTTTGTAGCATTTGTCATAAACCTTTGTTTCTTTAAGATGTATAGTAATGTTCCTACAGTCATTTCTAATTTTAGTAATTTGAGTCTTCTCTGTTTTTTTCTTAGTCAGTATAGCTAAAGGTTGTCAGTTTTTTTGATCTTTTAAAAAACCAAGTGTTAGTTTTGTTGTTTCTGTCTACCTTTTTTCTAGAATTCATTTATTTCCACACTAATTTTTTTCATGCTGATAATTTTAGTTTTAGCTTGCTCTTCTTTTTCTAGTTATTTAAGGTGTAACTTCAGTTATTCACTTGAACATTTCTTCTTTTTCTACATGGAAATCACAGCTGTAAAATTTCCTCTTAGCACTGGTTTTCCTGCATTCTAGAAATTTTTGTTATTTTGTTACTTCATTTTCATTCAACTTAAAGTATTTCAAATTACCCTGTTTATTTCTTCTTTAATCCATTTGTTGTTCAGAATGTTTTCTTCTGTTAAAGATTTCTAATTTCATTCTATTGGGGTCAGAAAAGGTACTTTGTATGAGTCAATTTTTAAAAAAATTATAAAAATCCTTTGTGGTAGAACATTCTTGGAGAACGTTTCATGTTCACTTTGGAAAAACC
The DNA here is from genome assembly GCA_004027475.1 of Anoura caudifer. Taxonomy (NCBI): domain Eukaryota; kingdom Metazoa; phylum Chordata; class Mammalia; order Chiroptera; family Phyllostomidae; genus Anoura; species Anoura caudifer. Next base: position 53,231 of record PVKU01007827.1, read on the forward strand.
TGTTTTCCATTGTAGTTGGGTGCAGTGTTCATTAGGCTTGAGTGGTTTGTGATGTTAAGTCCTCTGTTTTCTTGATGATCATCTGTCTAATTGTTTTATCCATGATTATAAATGGGTTATTCAAGTCCCCAACTATTTTAGAATAGCTATTTCTACTTTAAGTTCTGTCAATGTGTGCTTTATATAATTTGGGTTTCTGGTGTTTGCTGTAATATATATTTGTAATTGTTATATATTTTTAATAAGTTGACCCTTTAATCAATATATAAAGTACCTTGACTCGTGACAATTTTTTACTTCAGGTCCACTTTGTATAGTATTAGTATAGACCCTTGAGCTTCTTGGGCTTACTATTTACGTGGACTATATATTCCTAACTTTCTGTTTTAACCTATTTGTGTCTTTAAATTTAAATTGAGTCTTTCAGTGTCCTGTCTGGAGTGGCTTAGTTGCTTGGACATTGTCCTGCAAAGCGAAAGTTTGCCAGTTTGATTCCTGGTCAGGGCACATGCCTAGGTTGTGGGTTTGGCCCAGGAAGGGGTGCATATGAGAGGCAACCAATCTGTGTTTCTCTTTCACATCAATGTTTTTCTTCTTCTTTTTCTCTCTTCTTCCACTCTCTCTAAAAATAAATAAATGAAAACTTCAAAAAATAAAGTGAGTCTCTTGTAGATAACATATAATTTAATCATGTTTTTCTAATTCCACTTTGCTAATCTATTCCTTTTGAGTGGATGGAATAGTCCTTTTATATTTATTGTAATTACTGACAACTAAAAAGTCTGCCATTTCCTATTTGTTTTTTTTTTATGCCTCAGGATTTTTGACCCTTATTTCCTCAATTTCTACCTTCTTTTGTGATTAGTTGAATTTTTGTGCTCACACATTTTAATTTTTTCTCATTTCCTTTGTCTATATTTTTTAGATATAGTCTTTTTTTAAAAGAATATTCTTTTTTAAATTGTCATTCAAGTACAGTTGTCTCCATTTTCCCTCCACCACTCCCCTCACCCCAGCCATTCCTACATCCCACCCTTGATCCAACCCCCCTTTGGTTTTGTCCATGTGTCCTTTATACATGTTCCTGAAAATCCTTCCCCTTTCCCCTCATTATCTCCTCCCACCTCCCCTATGGTTACAGTCTTTGTGATTACCATGAGGATTACATATGCTGAAGTTGTAACTGTCTAATTTCAGTCAATAACAACTTAACTTTGATTAAATAATTATTTTAAAACCCATCTTCTTACTTCTATTAATGATGTCATAAATTACAGCTTTATTATACATTGCTTGCCAAATAACATTGATTTGTAATTAATTTTTGTGCATTTATCTTTTAAATCTTGTCAAAAATAAAATGAAGCTGCAAATCAAGATTTAATAATACTTGTTTATATATTTGCTCATTTACTTACCTTTACTAGATATCTTTATGTAGTGTTGAATTACTGTCTAGGATTCTTGTATTTTAATCTGAATTAATTCCTTTAGCAAGTCTTGTCATAACTAAACCCCTTAAGTTTTGTTTTTCTGGGAATGTCTTGATTTTGCTAGATACAGTAATTATCAGTTTAAAAGTTTTGTTTTTGTTTTTCAGTACTTTAAATATATCATCCCATTGCCTTCTAGCCTCTAATATTTCTGATGAGAAATCAGCTTTCTGATTTCAGCTTTCTGATATCAAGGATTTCCTGTATATGACAGTTTGCTTATTTTGTGCCACTTTCAAGATTCTCTTTGTTTTTCAGTCATTAGATTTTAATAATTCAGTTTGTGTCTTTGGCTTTGTCCTACTTGGAGTTCATGGAGCTTTTTGGATTTGTATATGCATGTATTTCATCCAATTTGGAATGTTTTCAGCCAACATCAATTGACTTAATTTCTCTGCCATTTTCTCTCTTCTCCTTTTGGGACTCATAATTAATATTATGTGCCCATTTGTTGGTGTGCTTTGTTTACTTTTCTTCAACCTTTGTTATCTTTCTTCTCCTTAGACTTTATAGTTTAATTGATTTATCTTCCAGTTTATGGATTCTTTCTGCTGCCTGCTTAAATCAGAAAGAAACTCTGTAGGGAAATTTTTATTTCAGTTATTGTACTTTTCAGGTTGCTAATTTCTGTTTGGTTCTTTATATAATTTTAATCTCTTCATTGATATTTTATTATATTCAAATATCATTTTTCTGACTTGTTTGGTTCTTCATCCACTTTTTTCCCTATGGCTCTTTGAGCATATGTAAGACAGTTGTTTAAAAAAATCAACTAAGTCCAATGGCTATACTTCGTCAGGGAAGTATCTTGTCTCATTCCTTTGGATGAGCCATCTTTTTGAGGTATTTTTGTATATCTTTTGATGTTTTGTGTAAATTGGACATTTGATATTTATAACTCCTAGTAACTTGTAACTCTAGTAATAAGATTCTTCCCATTTCCATGATTTGCTATTAATGGATTAATTGATTAATAGAATGAATAATGAATGCTGTAGTACTCTTTTGAGACCTTTTAAAACTATTTTAAAAAAATATTTCTTGTTTGGTGTGCTCACTGAAATGTCTCTTACTTTAAATCATGTTCAGCTAACATATTCACAAAGATTTTCATATTTTCCAGGATCTGAAAACATAACCAAACAAAAAATACTACAAAATAAAAGAGAAAACCACCACTTCTCTAGTTTTTTTTGCTGGCTGACTCTGCACTGGTGCAATTCTCCACTGACTGTTGAATCTTCCACTGAGCCCAGCAATTAGCATGAGGTGAAAGCTTAAGGCATTCTCAGGACTTTTCTCAGTGTTCCTTCTGCCTAGATGTGTGTTAGGCTTTCTAAATTCTTCAATAAAGTTTGTATTATCTGCCATTTGAGGCCCCTGAAGTCTGTTTTATTGGCTTAGTTGTCAGTGTTTTGACAGTTTCCTTAAATATGTAGAGCCAAAAAGAAATGAAAAGAAAAGAAAACCATAAAGATAAAAGAAAAAGGAAAATATATTCCTTCAGTCCTTGCAGATTGGCTATGTGTTTGGCGGTACTCCTTTAACATTTTATGTTATATATCTGAAATTTTAAAATTTTGAGTTAGCTTTCACATCCTTCATGCCTAGAGCATTAAGTTACCCAGAGGTAAAATATGAAAACACCTCAGGTATTTCCTGAACATGCATGCAGCCCTGGGCATGTACATGACTATGATTCCCCAGTATACAGAGGAGCTTTTAAAAGCCCTTAATTCTCCACATATGCCCTTTCCCAACCTCTTTCTTCCAAGGTCTTTGATTGTTCTTGTGCTTCTTGTAACTGTGATCCTAAGTTTTACTCTGTGTGGCCAGTATTTTTGCCTTTAAAAACTTTCAACATTCATTTACTGATTGGCACCTAGGTTGCTTCCAACACTTGGCTATTGTAAATTGTGCTACTATGAACATTGGGGTGCATAGGTTCTTTTGGACTGGTGTTTCGGGGTTCATAGGATATAATCCTAGCAGTGGAATTGCTGGGTCAAAACGCAGATCCATTTTTAGTTTTCTGAGAAAATTTCATACTGTTTTCCACAGGGGTTGTACCTGTCTGCAATCCCACCAACAGTGCACTAGGGTTCCCTTTTCTCCACAACCTCTCCAACACTTGTTGTTTGTTGCTTTGTTTATGATGGCCATTCTGACTGGTGTGAAGTAGTATCTCATTGTGGTTTTAATTTGCATCTCTCTGATAGCTAGCGATATCGAGCATCTTTTCATGTGTCTCTGGATCTTCTGTATGTCCTCCTTGGAGAAGTGTCTATTGAAGTCCTTTGCCCATTTTTTAATTGGGTTGCTTGTCTTCTTAGAGTGGAGTTGTGTAAGTTCTTTATGTATTTTGGAGATTAAACCTTTGTCTGAGGTATCATTGGCAAATAAGTTTTCCCATACAGTTGGCTCTCTTTTTATTTTAATACTGTTTTCTTTAGCTATGCAGAAGCTTTTTATTTTGATGAGATCCCATTTGTTTATTTTTCTTTTATGTCCCTTGCTCTAGGGGACATATCAGTGAAAATATTGCTGCATGAAATATCTGAGATTTTCTTGCCTATGTTCTCCTCTAGGACTTTAATGGTATCACAGCTTGTATTTAAATCTTTTATCCACCTTGAATTTATTTTTGTGTATGGTGTAAGTTGGTGCTTGAGTTTCATTGTTTTGCATGTAGCTGTCCAGTTCTCCCAACACCAGTTGTTGAAGAGGCTACTTTTACTCCATTTTATGTTGCTGTCCCCTTTGTCAAATATTAATTGACCGTAGAGACTTGGGTTTATTTCTGGGCTCTCTGTTCTGTTCCATTGGTCCATGTGCCTGTTTTTATGCCAGTACCAGTCTGTTTTGATTACTGTGGCCTTGTAATATAGTTTGGTATCAGGTATTTGGATCCCTCCCACTTTGCTGCTCTTCTTTCCCAAAATTGCAGCAGCTATTCAGGGTCATTTATGGTTCCATATAAATTTGTGAAGTGTTTGTTCTATGTCTGTGAGATATGCCATTAGTACTTTAATAGGTATTGCATTGAATCTATAAATTGCTTTGGGTAGTATGGACATTTTGATGATGTTAATTCTTCCGATCCATGAATTAACTGATGATGCATATCAGTAAATGAATGGATCAAAAAACTATGGTACATTTACATAATGGAATTGTGTGCAGAAGAAAGAAAGAAGGAGCTCCTACCCTTTGTGCCAACATGGATGGAACTGGAAAGCATTATGCTAAGCGAAATAAGCCAGGTGGTGAAATACAAATACCATATGATCTCACCTTTAATAGGAACCTAAACAACAAAACAAACAAACCAGCAAAATACGATCAAAGACACTGAAATAGAGAACAGGCTGACAGTGACCAGAGGGGAGAGGGGAAGAAATTTCAAGGGGAAAGGGGAAGGGTTTACAAAAACAAGTATAGAGGACACATGGAGAAAAACTATGGGGGGTGGAAATGGGAGGGAGGTGGGAAGAGCTGGGGGCATTGGCTGGGATGGGAGTAAAAGACAGAAAACTATACTTGAGCAACAATTAAATAAAATGAAAAATAAAAATAATAAAATCAATAAACAAAAAAAACTTTCAACAAATGCCATTTTGGAAGATGCCTCAGCTCTTAGAATGCATAGAATGAGACAAAACAAAGCAAGCTCTACCACTGTTCTCTCCAACAGACAGGCCAAGGCAGCAACCACAATTCTCTAAGAGTAATGTTTGATTGTGTTCTGTGGCACTAGCAACTTGCACCAGGAGTGTAGCATGCTAACTCAATAGGCACCACCCATCTGAGGTTGAAATATAGCTGGAAGGCAACTTAAAATACCATAGTGCTCACTTATGACAATGCAGCCACTTTTGTCTTTATTAAGCTTTCTCCTCATGGTTGTAAATTTTTGGCTGTATCCAAGAACTCTGAACAAGTTGATTTTGATGTTTTTTTTTTTCCGTTTCTTAATTGGTGTTTTGCTGCTCTGTTATTTTGGAAAACATCACCTCCCTGAAATTCGCTGGCTTTTTATAACATTTAATTATTGAGAAGTTCTTCCTCAGGTTAAGCTTAAGTTGTTTCATAGGCTCCCATAGTGTATCCCAGTTCTGCTCTTTAGGTAATATAAAATACATCTTATTTTTTTTTCCTTTGGCTGGCATTCCTTCTGTTATATGAAATTTGGAATTGTGCCCATGCAAAAATATCTTTGTAGGCTTGGCCAATCCTACTCCCTTTTACTGTAGCTGTTAATGCTGTGGTTTCAAATATATTTCTATTATGTTTTATTTCTTCTCATTTTACTTAGGTCTGACACATGAAAGAAAAAAATAGAATATACCAGCTATGGTTGACAAGCAGAAGAGGACCTTCCACAATTTTTATGGAGTAACTTAAGATCACATTCACTTTTTTGGCAGCAACATTACACTGTTGGTTTACATTAAACTGAATAAATTAAACCCCTGTGTGTGCTTCACACATGTTGTTAAATTTGGTCCCACTCCTATTGTCTAATCAGCCCAAACATCACTTTACTGGTTTCATCTGAATTTCCTTATATTAAAGATAGGGAGGCTTCTGGTCAAGATGGAGTCATAGGTAAATACACTTTGCTTCCTTGCACAACTACAGCAAAAATTACAACTAGACTACAAAACAAATGTCACCAAATCCATCAGATACTTCAACAGTATGGGAGTTCCAAAACCAAAGATTTGAAGAAGCAACATATATCCAGATGGGAAGGAGGGACAAAGACATAGAGACATGCAGAGAGGCCTGGTGAGATGCCCCAGATCAGACCACACAGCCCAGGGTTCCAGCACAAGGAGATAAGTCCCCGTAACTTTTGGCTCTAAAAACCAGTAGGGGTTGGAGCAGCAGAAGAAAAAACAGGATTCTCAGGAGACTTCTCTTAAAGGGTGCATGAAGGTCTTAGGACTTACAGAGACCCATCCCTTCTGGGATTCAGCACAAGGGCAGCAGCTGGAAGGGCACCAGTGGTACACAGTGAGAAAGTGAAGTGACTGCAACAGGGTGAATGCTGGGAGACAGGTTCCTCCCAGACAAATCTCCAGAGGCCAGACAACAGCATTACCCCCTCTATAAGCCCTCCCCTACACAGAGCCATAAAGCAGTAAAATGATTGCCCTACCCTTGCAATTACCTAAGGCTCTGCCCTATACAATTCACAGGTACACTTTTCTGCAGTAGACCATACCACTAACACAGGGAGTCAAAGCAGCTCTACTTAATACACAGAAACAAACGGAGGCTACCAAATAGAGGAAACAAAAAAAATATGGCCCAAATGAAAGAACAGAACAAAACTCCAGAAAAAGAACTAAATGAAATGAAGATAACCAACCTATCAGATGCAGAGTTCAAGACACTGGCTATCAGGGTGCTCAAAGAATGAATTGAGTTCTGTAACAGCATAAAAAAGACCCAGGCAGAAATGAAGGTTGTGTTAAGTGAAATAAATAAAAATCTACAGGGAATCAGCAGTGGAAGGGATGAAGCCAAGAATCAAATCAACCATTTAGAACGTAAGGAAGGAAAAGCATTCAATCAGAACAGCAAGAAGAAAAAAAGAATTCAAAAAAATGAGGATAGACAAAGGGAGCCTGTATTGCAGCCTTTCAAGGCCGCGAAGTTCACTTGGGATTCGGGTAGATGGAAGAAAATTCACAGAGCCATGAGAATGCCTGACATGCCTTTATTCAAGGGTGGGGAAATCCATGCATGCCACAAGCTGTGTGTCACACCAGCAGGGAGTCCCAACTCCCTTATATACTATATGCACACAAAACCATCAAGGTGCCAAGATATTGTGTAATAAAGTGTGATTCTGTGCATGCAGGCCCTTACAGGTTGTGGGAATACTGTTTCTCTTAGTTGCCCAGACTTCTGGGTGAGGGAGCCTGACTAACTTCATTTGCCCTAAAATCCACCCCATCAGGGTTCCTCACTGTACAATCTACCTGAGGGTGTCTTCCACAAGGGTTTCTTGGGGAGGAAGGCAGAGCCCTGCACGTAGCTGCCACAGCAGCAGTACAAGTTGTAGCAGCAAGCAACAAATAAGGCCACCCCTAGGTACAACAGCCAGTGCAATTCTGGGGCAAGTAAGACCACCCATGTGAGCCACACACCCAGAGGATCCCTGTGGGAACACCAGCCCACACACCATTCCACGCCTCCCAGAAATGCTCAAGAGCATGCTTCTGACACAAACCTATTGGAGTCTAGCCCACTTGGGCTTGTCCTTTGGGGTTCTTAGCACAGAGGGGGACTGGCCCAGCCAACCCCACAGTCCCAGCCATGAGCCAACCCTGAGCCATCCCACATGGAGCAGCCAACCAATGGTTGGGGCCCATCACACCACTGCTTTGCCCGAGTGCAGATGCTGATTCAGGTTGTGTTCCACAGGGATGTGTGCTGTTCCACTGGTGCTGTAACCAAGTCCAGTTTGAGACAGAAGCAGGTAAGATGCACCATGGGAGGCTCATAGACATGCTCAGGGGGAGTTCAGGGCAGACCCAGCACACTGATTGGTTAGATACTGGAGCATAGGTATGTACCCAGTCCACTAAGGTGTTACTCTGCACTCTAGGGGCAAAAAGAGCAGTTACAGGCACCAACAATGATAAATCATGACCCTCAGACAATATACAAGCAAATTCTGGTCAGCCGATAAGAGTGGCTGGCAAAAGGACCTTCCTGGGGGTAAATTACCATACTTTGTTTGCCTCAACTGGGGGTTTAGCATCTACTTGTGACAACAGGGAAGAACTTATAATGAGCCATAGGGAAATCACAAAGGTGCCACAAAGAAGCATTCTGTGGTCTGCTGACCCTGGATATGTCACCATTAAGATTGGAGGCCATGTCCCAATCACCCAGGGCACTATTTGCAAGTTTCTCTCTACCCCTTGTCCCCAAAGGGCAACAGGAGCCACTCAACGCATGTGGGGGACTTTTATTTCCCAAGGCCACGTCCAATTGGCTGTTTGCTCTTTCTCCAGGCCCACAGGTTCAGGTAAGAGACTATTTCCCTGTTTTCCCATGCCTGGTTGCAGCAAGGCATCCTTAGTCTGTACCTGCAGTTGAATTGGTGCAGCAGTCCAGTGGAGCAAGGCTTCCACTGGAGCTGTGCCTTCCTCTCTGACTCCTCTCATTTAGAGTCTGGAGAATAGTCCAGAAGCATTTCATCCAACCCCTCAGAGTAGGGGTGGCAGCCGCGGCTCACAGGCCCTGCTTTAAGAAACTATTTTACCATTCAATCATTCCGGCAGCTTGAGGGTGATAATCCACATGGAACTTCCAGTCAATCTGCAGGTCTCAGTCCCATTGTTGCACCAAGGCCCCTGTAAAATGTGCCCCTGATCACTTTCAATGATCAAGAGTCACCCATAGGCAGCACATAAATGCTCCAGTGCAGTGATTACCGCTTTCCGATCTGGGTGCTGTGTGGGGTAAGCAGCTAAAAGTCCAGTAGCCATGTCCACACATGTGATTGCATAGTTACACCCCTCTGAACTATGTAGGGGTCTGACCACACCAACTGCCATTGGGTTGGAGATACCTGTCCCTGCACGAACTGCCCCGTAGTTCCCACAGGCCTCTGGGGATGCTCTCTCAAGCAGACAACACAGGTCTCACAAGGTTTCTGTGCCTTTGCTAAGGCAACCAGTACTCCCAAACTTCTATAGTAGACAACATGATCTTCTGTCCAGCATGTAAGAGGTGGTGGTGTAGCCTTGGCCTACTTCTCTTCCAGATGGGCTGCTAGGCACCATTTCCAGCCACCACACCTTGGCTAGCGTATCAGCTTCATCATTCCTGGAGTAAGCAAAGGGTACATGCCCAGTCACTTGATATACAGTGATTTGCTTCTGGTGGCCTAATTTCCATAGGTCTTGCCATGAGGTCTGCCCCCACACTGGTCTATGTATAACTATCCATTTATTTCCATGCCATGTAGAGATCCACAGTGTTAACCCCCGGTACACTGCCCAACTCTCCGTGCAAATATTCAGGGGCAGGGCTTCATTGGCAGCCACAAGCCACAGATCTTGCAGTTCTGTCCACTGGCTACTCTAATGTACTTCAGTATTAAATCACATTGTGTCTTTTTAACTGCTGTCACCCTTTGTGGGGACAGCAACAGAATAGGGGAAGTTCAGGTAGATTGTTGGTCTACCCATCTGACACCATCCCCACAAAGAGCCTCAATAGCCACCCGCAAGGGGCCTCAGCAGACCCCTGCAAGGGACCCAGGATACACTCAGGGATGGGGAACACCTAAACAGTATATTCATGGGGGGTGGCAAACACCCAATACTTAGGGCAAGCCGCACAGCCTTCACCTTTTCCAGTCCCCACCCATCCACTATAGACGGGTTCTTTGGCCCTCCCCCTATGCAAATTTACAAAGATTACTTCCTCCCTCTACTAGGGAGGTTGACACAGGCACATGGTCCTCCAGACTCACAGGGTAGGCCTCTCCAGGGCACACCCCCAGAGCGCATCCCCAGGTTTTTTCCTTATCACCTTTTTCTTCTGGGGCTGCAGAATATGTTGTTCAGCTTACAACCACACGGGGTCGCTCTTTAATTGTAAGAGGGAGCTCAAGACACTGTCCCTCCCAGCTGCTGTTGCATTTCCTTGGGCCACCCCCCCACTGCCTGTCTTTGTGGCTCCAGCAGCTCCCTCTGGTCTGGCGCCACCCCACAGTCCACTCCAATCAGCACACTCGGAGCAGAGCTTTCTGAGTGCCAGTGCTGCTACCGCCAGAGAACCTAACCCGGGCTGCAGTCCTCCGGCCCATCACTCTCAGAAACTGTGTTCCATGTATGTGTGGGGCAGGGGAGGGGAATTCCCCTCCCCTTCCTCCAAATTATTCACTGCCATTGGGGAGGGGGATTGCCTTGCTGTGCTGTTCGGAGGTCTTCGTCCAGGATGCAGATCCCAGCCTTTAAGGCTTTCCTGCCTTGGTGTTTGCATAATTTCACTGCTTATGCAGTCTGCTCTCCCTTAGCCTCCAAGGCTTCCTCTCTTTCTTGGAAATCACTTAACTGTGCTACGTCGTGAAGTACAGTCTCTGTCTCAGCTCACAAAGCTGTAAGAAACACCCAGCCCAGGCCTTTGTGGCCACCTGGGTGCTTGGCTTTTCTGGAGTCTCTCCTACCACCCACAGGGCCTTCTCTACTGTGTGGGGTGCATTACTAGCATTGGGCCAATTCTGGGGGAAGCTCACACTGCCAGGACACTCACCACCATACACCACATACAGGTGACCAGTCACCTTTCAGATTCTCCTCCAATGGGGCTGATGACTCCTCCATACCATACTGCAATGAATTCTGCCAACATCACCAATTGCCTTACAATCTTTCAAGGCCAGGCAGATTTACTCAGGATTCAGGCTAATGGAAGAAAATTCATAGAGCCATGGGAATGCCTGACATGCAGTTATTCAAGAATGGAGCAATCCATGCACACTGCAAGCTACTGTAGTGCTGGCAGGAAGTCCCAACTCCCTTAAATACTAAATGTACACAAAGTTGTCAGGGTGCCAAAATATTGTATAACAAAGTGTGATTCTGCACATGTAGGCCCACTCAAGGTTATGGGAATACTGCTTCTCTTAGACATCTGGGTGAGGGAGATTGGCTGACTTAATTTACCCTACAGAGCCTCTGGGACATCTCCAAATTACCAACATTCAAATCATGGGGGAGCCAGAAGGAGATGAGAAAGAGCAAGAAATTGAAAACTTATTTGAAAAAATAACGAAAGAAAACTTCCTTAATTTGGGGGAAGGAAATAGACATACATGTCCAGGAGGTACGGAGAGTTCCAAACTAGTTGAACCCAAAGAAGCCCACTACAAGACACATCATAATTCAAATGCCAAAGGTTAAAAATAAAGAGAGAATCTTAAAAGCAGCAAGAGAAAAGCAGAAAGTTCCTACAAAGGAGTTCCCATGAGACTGTCAGCTGATTTCTCAAAAGAAACTTTGCAAGCAAGAAGAGACTGGCAAGAAGTATTCAAAGTGATGAAAAGCAAGGACCTACAACCTAGATTACTCTATCCAATAAACTATCATTTAGAATTGAAGAGCAGATAAAGTGCTTCTCAGACAAGGCAAAGCCAAAGGAGTTCACCATCGCCAAGTCGTTATTATATGAAATGTTAAAGGAAACTCTGTAAGAAAAAGAAGATCAAAACTATGAACATTAAATTGCCAACAAATTCACAATTATCATCAACTGAATCTAAAAACAAACTAAGCAAACAAGTAGAACAGGAACATATGGAAATTACTTTGAGGGTTATCAGCTGGGAGTGGGGAGGAGGAAATGGGGGAAAAGGTGCAGGGATTAAGAAGTATAAATTGGTAGGAACAAAATAGACAGGGGGATGTTAAGGACAGTGTAGGAAATGGAGTAGCCAAAGAACTTATAGGCATGACCCATGACATGAACTAATTGGGGGATTTCTGGAGGGAATGGGGGTACAGGGTGGAGGACAAAGGGGTAGAAATTGGGACAACTGTAATAGCAAAATCAATAAAATATATTTTAAAATGGAAAAGTAGGGGTAATACTCAAAATTTCATCACTTGCAATATGAAAATATTTTGAGCATGTGCAAAGTTATCATTGTTCACTTCTTGTTTACCTATACCTAATTTTTAGTACTTTATTTTTTTAATTTTATTTTAATTGTTGTTCATGTACAGTTTTCTGTCTTTTACTCCCATCCCAGCCCACCCCCCAGCCCTCCCCACCTCCCTCCCATTTCCACACTCCCTAGTTTTTATCCATGTGTCCTTTATACTTGTTCCTGTAAACCCTTCCCCTTTCCCCCTGAAATTCCCTCCCCTCTTTTCTCTGGTCACTGTCAGCTTAAAAATCAACAAAACAAACAAGCGAGCAAAATATAACCAGAGACATTGAAATAAAGAATAAACTGACAGTAACTAGAGGGGAGGGTGTGGGAAGGGAATAATGGGAGACAAAAGGGGAAGGGTTGTGAAGAAACATGTATAAAGGACCCATGGACAAAGCAAAGTGGGTAGGATCGAGGTGGGAGGTGGGGATAGGTGGGGCATGGGGAGTGGTTCAGGGAGAATGGAGACAACTGTACTTGAACAATAATAAAAAATAAAAATAAGTAAAAATTGAAAAGATAAAAAATACTAATGAATAGGAACAACCCCCAAATATTCTTATTTAATTGGTGTGCATTGTGGCCTTTGCATTATGTTTTTAAAATTACTGCGGGTGATTCTAATGTACAGCCAAAGTTGAGATCCATTGTCTCTCAGGTAGAGAGAAATTGAAAACCAAAGGAATTAGCTAACATTTATTATACTCTAATGAATTAAACTTCCAACCACACTATGAAAGTAAGTACAGTTCATCATTCTCATCCACATTTTATACATAGCACAAAAGGCTAAGAAATTTGTCTATGTAAGTCACACAAAAGGTAAGTCTCAGGGCCCAGGTTCAAATCCAGGGAGCCTAATTCTGGAGCCCAAGAGAGTAACCACTTTTCTAGGGCTTCTCCACCTGGGCTCCAGTTTGAATTCTGTCACTGATGCTAGTTTGTGTAATTCTCCGTTGAGTTTGGAGCCTAATAGTTATTGCACATCCATCAGGTGAGGCTTGGTACGGTCTCCAAAATGCCCATAATCATTGGGTAAATATCCATCCAGTTAAGCAGGGAGAACATTCTCAGGAGGTCAATGGACAGCAGTAAAGGGGAGAAACAAGGGGCTGGGTAACAGAGAAAACATTTTAAAAAACTATGACATCAGAAGAAAGGATAATAAGAAACAAAAGTAGACTAAGACCTTGGAAAAGTGGTCAGGGTTCCTAAAACTGTATCAGGTTAAGAATCACAGTATCAGCAAGTCTCTATTATATCTTTGTCCAGGATTTGCACAAAAGATTGAAAGTGGAATAATCTTTGTGATTTTGGAGGACTATGTAAGTGTAGACTAGAGGCTAAAAATTTAGGAAGTTTAAATGATGCTTAGCATTCCACTTGCTACCGAGTAAAGGGCAAGGGAGACGTGAAAGTGAATTGCAGAGAAAGGAAATATTTTATTGCACTTTTTACTTTGTGTAAAAAAGTATTGTACTTTATGTCATGGTAAAATGCACATGACATAAAACTTATCGTTCTAACTGTCTTAAAGTGTACAATTCAGTGATACTAAGTACAGTTACAGTCTTGTGCAACTGGCACCACTATTTAGTTGCAGACTCTTTTCATAAGCCCAAATGGAAACAGTGTAATCATTAAGCTACCAGTCCCCATTTCCCCGTGCACCCAATCCCTGGAAACCAGATGTCTCTAAGAATTTGCTTATTCTGGATATTTCCTTTAAATAGAATCATATAATAATGGACCTTTGTGTCTGCCTTCTTTCACTCAGTATGATTTATCCATAGCTATTCATGTTGTAGCATGTATCGCTACTTCATTTTTTTAGCTGAATAATTCATTTTATAGATATACTACATTTTATTTATTTACTCATCCATTGGTGGACATTTGGGTTGTATCTATCTTTTTGCTGTTGTGAATAATGCTGCTTTGTATACTTATGTACAAGTATTTTTAAAAGATTTTTAATTTATTTATTTTTAGAGAGAGGGGAAGGGAGGGAGAAAGAGAGGGAGAGAAACATCAATGTGTGGTTGCCTCTCACACACCCACTACTGGGTACCTGGCCTGCAAACCAGCCATGTGCCCTGAATGGGAATTGAACTGGCAACTCTTTGGTTCACAGGCCAGTGCTTAATCCACTGAGCCACACCAATCAGGGGTCTTGTACAAGTATTTACTTGAACATTTGTTTCCAATTTTTTTGGTGCATACCTAGTAGTAGAATTGCTGGATTATATGATAATTCTATGTTTAACTTTTTAAGGAACCACCAAAATGTTTTCTTCTTTTACATTTCCACCAGTAATATATGAATTGTGCCAATTTCTCCACATCTTGCTAATGCTTGTTATTTTTTAAAACTATAGCCATTCAACTGGACATGAAATGGTATCTCATTGTGTTTTGATTTACATTTCTCTAATGACAAATGACATTTATCATTTTTTCATGTGATTGTTGGTCATTTGTATATTTTCTTGTGAGAGTGTTTGTTCATATCCTCAGTCCATTGTTTGTTGTGCTTTTTGTAGTTTAGTTGTTGAATTGTAAGAATTTTAAATATATTCTAGATACTGGGCATTTTCACACATATTATTTGAAGATGTTTACTTCCATTTTGTGGGTTGTCTTTTCATTCTCTTGAAGTGTCTTTTGGTGTACAAAATATTTTAACTCTGATGAAATCCAATTTTTTGTTACTTTTGATTATATTTTTATTTTTAATATATCACATGATATTTATTTATTAATCTTTTTTATTGTTCAGTTATAGTTGACATACAATATTGTATTGGTTTCAGGTGTACAACCCAGAGATTATACATTATATAACTTACTAAGTGATCATCCTGATAAATATAGTACCCATCTGACATCATACGTAGTTATTAGAATATTATTGATTATGTTCCCTGTGCTGTACTTTACATCCACATGACTATTCTGTAACAATCAATTTGTACTTCTTAATCCCTTCACCTTTTTCACTCACACCCCCAAAACCCCTCCTACCTGGCAACCATCTAAATGTTCTCTGTATCTTAGTGTGTTTCTGTTCTGCTGCTTAATTTATTTTGTTTTTTTTTTAGATTCAATTGTTGATAGATATATATTTATTGCCATTTTATTATTCATGGTTTTTATCTTTTTTCCCTTCTTCTTAAAGAAGATCCTTTAACATTTCATGTAATACTGGTTTGGTGGTGATGAACTCATTTAGTTTTTTCTTTTCTGGGAAACTCTTTACATGTCTTTCAATTCTGAGTGATAGCTTTGCTGGGCAAAGTAATCTTGTTTTATCCTACTGTACATGAATATTTTACTTCTATTTTTGGATTGTTTATTGCTAATTCATAGAAATACAACTAATTATTACATGTTCAGCTCATATTCTAAAACTTTGCTCAATTGGTTTACTAGCACTTTTGCAGATTCTTTAGAATTTTCTATACATAGGATTATAGCATCTGCAAACAGAAATAGTTTTACCGCTCTCTTACCAATTTGGGTATCTTTTACCACTTTTTCTCACCTAATTGCTATGGCTAGACCCTTAGTACAATGTTAAATAGGCATAGTGAAAGCAGACAGTTTTGTGCTTTTCCTGATTTTAGAGTACAAGCTTTTATTTTTTCACTATTGAGTATGATGTTATGTATGGGTTTTTCTTTTCTTTTTTTTTAAGATTTTATTTATTTTATTTTTAGACAGAAGAGAGGGAGAGAAACATCAATGTGTGGTTGCCTCTCACAAGCCCCCTATTGGGTACTTGGTCCAAAACCCAGGCATGTACCCTGACTGGGAATTGAACCAGCAACCCTTCGCTTCACAGGTTGGCGCTCAATCCACTGAGCCACACCATCCAGGGCAGGTTTTTCATATACGCCCTTAATTACATTGAGGAAATTTCCTTCAGGTCTAGTTTATTGGGTGTTCTTATCATGAAATGGTGTTAACATTATCATTTTACATCAATTTACACAATCATGTGTCCTTTCTCTTCATTCTATTATGGAGTATTTCATTAGTGTGTTTTGTACTTTGAGCCACTTTTGTATTCTTGCAATAAGTTGCATTTAGTCATGATATATAATTCTTTTTGACTCTGGGAGCAGGAGGTGGGATGAGCAGAGGAGGACAATGGGGAAAAATTGGGACAACTGTAATAGAATAGCAATTAAAAATGATTAAACATAAAATAAAATTTCATACAAAATATAATAATGCTTTTGCATTGGATTTGCTAGTAATGTGTTCAGAATTTTTAAAGGATGATATATTTTTATTGTTGACAGTATTACAGGTATCTTGATCCCTCCCCCACCCTTTGCCCACCTCCACCTAGCCCCTCCTCCTCATCTTCTGGCCACACTACACTGTTGTCTTTTTCTATAGGTTGTGCATATATGTTCTTTGCCTAATCCCTTCACCTTCATTCATCAAGTCCCCCACCTTCCATTGTCTCTGACAGCTGTCTGTCTGTTCAATATCCATGCCTCTGTTTCTAGTTTGTTCATCTATTTACTGTTCACTAAATTTCACATATAAGTGAGATCATATGGTATTTTTCTTTCTCTGACTGGTCTATTTCACCTAGCATAATGTCCAGATCCATCTGTGCTATTGCAAAAGGCAAGATTTCCTTCTTTTTTATGGCCATGTAGTATTTCATTATGTAAATGTATCACAGCTTTTTTTATCCATTCATCTACTGATGAGTACTTGTCTGTTTCCAGGTTCTGGCTACTGTAAACAATGCTGCTATGAACATAAGGGTGTATATATTCTCTCGAATTGGTGTTTCAGAATTCTTATTTTTTATTATATTTTTCCATTATCATTTATCTTCCTTATACCTCCCTAGCCACAATCATCACATTGTTGTCCATGTCCATGTGTCTTGTTTCCTTTTCATTTGATCCTTCCACACCCTAACACCCTCCCAGAACTGTCAGCCTGCTCTCCATCTATGAGTCTCTCTTTATTTTGTTTGTTAGTTCAGTTTGTTCATTAGATTCCATGTATGAGTGAAGTCACATAGAATTTGTCTTTCTCTGACTGGCTTATTTCACTTAGCATAATGTTCTCCAGATCTATCCATTCTGTTACAAAGGGCTCTTTTTTATGGCTCTGTAGTATTCCATTGTGTAAATATCCCATGATATATTCTCAGAAGTGGGATCACTGGATCAAATGCTAGTTCAATTTTTTCATTTTTTGAGGAAACTGTTTTCCACAGAGGGTGCACCAGTCTAGATTCCCACCAACAGTGCACTAGAGTTCCCTTTTCTCCTCATCCTTGCTAGCACTTGTTGTTTATTGATTTATTGATGGAAGCCATTCTTACAAGTGTGAGGTGATTTCTCATTATGGTTTTAATTTGCACCTTTCTGATGATTAGTGATATTGAACATTTTTCATATGTCTATTGGCCATCTGTATGTCCTCTTCAGAGAAGTGTCTATTCAAATCCTTTGCCCATTTTTATTTTTTAATTTTAATTTTTATTTTTATTGTTGTTCTTGTACAGTTTTCTGTATTTTACTCCAATCCCAGCCCACCACCCCAGGCCTCCCCACCTCCCTCCCATGCTTTTATGCAGCAGAAAGAAAGAAGGAGCTCCTATCCTTTGGAACAGCATGGATGGAACTGGAGAGCATTATGCTAAGCAAAATAAGCCAGGCAGTGAAAGACAAATACCATATGATCTCACCTTTAACAGGAACCTAATAAAAAAAAAAAGCACAATATAACCAAAGACACTGAAATTGAGAAGGGGTTGATAGCCACCAGAGGGGAGAGGGGAGAGAATTTCATGGGGAAAGGGGAAGGGTTTGGAGCAACAAGTATAAAGGACACATGGACAAAAACTAGCAGGGGTGGAAATGGGACGGGGGTGGGGAGGGCTGGGGCAGTGGGCTGGAATGGGAGCAAAAGACAGAAAACTGTACAAGAACAACAATTAAAATAAATATAAAAAGAAAATAGAACTCTGAAACAACAATCCAAAAGAGCCTATGCACCCCAATGTTCATAACAGCACAATTAACAATTGCCAAGTAGTGGAAGCAACCTAAGTGCCCATCAGTAAATGGGCACTTAGGTAAATGAGTGGATCAAAAAACTATGGTACTTTTACACAACGGAATATTACACAGCAGAGAGAAAGGAGTCCCTACCCTTTGCAACAGCATGGATGGAACTGGAGAGCATTATGCTAAATGAAATAAGCCAGATGGTAAGTGACAAATACCACATGAGCTTACCTTTAACAGGAACATAATCAACAAAAGAAAAAAAAGAAGCAAAATATAACCAGAGACATTGAAATTTAGAACAATCTGACAGTAACCAGAGGGGAGGTTGGAGGGGTTTTCAGGAACATCTATAAAGGACACATGGACAAAACCAAGGGGGAGGGTAGAAGCAAGGGAGGCAGGTGGGTTTGGCTGGGGTTTGGGGGAAATGGTGAAGGGTAAATGCAGACAACTGTAATTCAGCAACAATAAAATAATTTTTCAAAAAAAGTTATTAAGTCTAGCAAGTAACGTGTATGTTAAAGCTTTTGTTTCAGAAACTGCAGATAAGGGCATCCTGGCTCCTGAGAAACAGCCAGCCTCCTGAGGCGCTGGCTAGAGATTACTGCCTGGGGACTTTTTGGAGGCATCCCGGGCCTTTGTATCAATGAGGAGACAGACTCTCCCCCCTCCCCTTGGGAACTGCAGCCCTCACTCACCTAATCCTCCCTAAATTTCAAAGCCCTCACCGCACCTTGTTTGAGCTCCCCCACTTCCCCTATAAAAGTTCTGACCAGGAAAGAGAAGGGAAGATGGTTTGTTAGGTTATGAACCCGCCATCTTCTCAGATCACTGGCCATCTAAATAAAGCTCTCATAAAAGATTTGATCACTGTCATTGCTTATTGGATTTGGTAGTGACAGGCAGCCTGAACGCCGGTGTCTTTTCCAGTTACAATTGGAGCTATTACACTGTTAAACTTTGAGCATCACTGATACCACCAAAGAAGATTCCACAGTCTCTTTAATAATGTGGTCTTGTGATTGCTTCTTGGCTTTTTGCCTAATATCAAGTGTGATAATGTGGTCTTATATCCTTTGAATATTGTAGGACTGAGTAAGCTGCAGATGCTTATTGCTCTGGTATATGCATTCTACAAACTGAGGCTAAGTTAAATTATCTGGCTCTATCCCCCTGTGGGACTCATATTATTGATAAATAATTACTTGACAAATAACAATTACTTAGTTAATAAGGATTTTTGGATCATAACTAATTTAAATGGACATAGTGAGAATTAAAAATAATTATCAAGGTGGTCCCCACTTGGTAGAAACTTTCAATCTCTAATAAGAAAAAAATATATAAAAATATCCAGCACATCACAAGTCAGTTTATTTAATAGTGTGGCAAATGGTTGGCCTTTGTTCTCAAATTGTGGAGTGCATAAGGCCCTCAGTTGTGCTAAGAGAAAGTATGCTGTACTGCAGTGTTTCTCAAACTGCCCTGATCATAAGAATCACCAGGAATGCTTGTTAAAAATAGGACTTAATATATCCCACCTAAACCTACTAAATCACAATATCTAGGTAAGTATAGGGAGCTTTATTTTTAATAAGTACTTTATATGATTCTCATGATGGGGTTGGTTTGGGAAATGGGTATAGTGGAAAGAGCAAAGATTTTAGATAAGTTGTTTTTAACCTCAGCTGAACATTGGAATTATGTAGGGCATTTAAAATGACTGGTTCCTAGAATCTGGAATTCATACTCTTACAGAGCAACAGAAGGTCCGTTATGTCCGCCGCCTTATGGAAAGATGCCTCTCAAAGCCAAAGATTTGTGAAAAGGAAAGGGAATATTTATTTAATGCTATACAGAGTTAAAGTAGCTACTTAACATCTTCATTAAAATATCAAAGTCCTTTAGGATACCCACAGACGCCCACAGTGCTTCCTATCTCCCTCTGCCCTAATTCAGGGTACTGCAATTCAGGAAGAGAAGCACACGTTGGGTATCCAAGCTCTTGACACCGTTCAGCTGTGTCATCGTCCAGGCAGGATCTCTAATTAATCCAAAGCTATGTGGCACCTTCTCATGGCCTACTGGCAAGAGTCCTTTCACCCTTCTTCCAGGCAAAATCTCTCTTGCTCCCAGGCCACGCAGCCAAAGGGAGCACCGCAAAGCTGCATGATCCTTCTTCTTTCTACCAAAGCTGTGGGGAAGGGGTCCCCACTCTGGCAAAACCTCGTGGCATCTCTCCCTCTGGCAAAGCTGCAAGAGGGTCTCCACTCAGGCAAAGCTGAGTGGCAAGTCTCTGCTAAAGCCACATGGTGATTTTTCCCTCATAGGGCTGTGGGGTTCCTGACTCTGGTGAAAGCGCATGAATTCTCTTTCAATATCTGCCACATCTCCGTTTAAATCCCCATGCCAAATCTCCTCTGTACCCCCATTTCCGACTCCTCCTATAATCAGTTAAATCTGCCAGCATTCCCGTATATTCCAAGGTTATTGGGATGCCATTATGAGTCTGGGCAGGTGTGTTCCCATTTTCTGGAGCCAATCTTCTCCAAGCTCCCATGCAGGCACTGTAACTTGGGGTTCCTCCCCCAGTCACATCTTGGGGGGAGTCCTTTCCATCCCCCCTGGCTCAGAGCATGGATGGCCACAGCTATTTAACACATCTAAGCTACCAGCCAAACGCTATAGATATGTTAAATGAACATGAGATGGATTAGCAGCTCTGCATGTCCCTGCTCCATGTGTCCCTTCCCCCAACTCATACCTGCAGGGGAAGGGGTGAGGACATCTTATGTGTCCCTCTAATATTCCCTGGACACCCTGAGTTCTGGGCCCCATTCTAAATCCCTATTTTTGGGTCCCCCCTCCTGGCTGCACCCTGCAT
This sequence comes from Anoura caudifer, assembly GCA_004027475.1. Classification (NCBI taxonomy): domain Eukaryota; kingdom Metazoa; phylum Chordata; class Mammalia; order Chiroptera; family Phyllostomidae; genus Anoura; species Anoura caudifer. Next base: position 74,345 of record PVKU01007827.1, read on the forward strand.
CAATACCTTCCACTCATATTCTGATTTACTTGGTCTGTGCACTGTATTGGTCTGGGGATCTGTATTTTTAAAATGTCCCCTTAGCTGATTTTAATATATAATCACATGGAGAACCATTTGCTTAGAGACAGAGATATCTGGGTTTGAATTATAGATCATTTACTAGTTGTATAGCATTAGCCAAATTATAATACTTTTCCAACCCTCAGATTTTGCATCTGTAAAATGTGGTTAACAAGAGCTACCTATCTTATAGGGTAAAATGCATTAAAAGATTAAATGAGACATGAAATGCAAAGTGTATGGAAGAGTGTATAAGAAGTGCTTCATAAAGATTGCTATTATTCCATAGCTTGACCATGCCAAAAAAAGAATATTTCTGTGCATACTCAAAATAGATAAAAAATCTGTGATGGCAGAGAGATTAGGACCCCTGACCCAGGAGAAATAAGGTTTAATTAAGCAAACCCAAATGGTAATCAACTCCAGTTTTCCCTTCAGTGGTGGCCCCTGCTTAGTATCTTCCTGCCTATCTGCCAAGAGCAACAGCAGGGAGGCCATCCTGAAGAACATTTTATTCCATTGTGACAGGGAAGTGTTTTGATTTTCCACCTCGTTGACTTCCTGCAGAGACCTGCAAATGTCTCCTCTGAACTGTTCCCCAGCTTCATCTGCTATTAATCCTGGCAGCTGCACATGGCAGGGGGTACCTTGTAGGACCTCTTTAGAAGTATGGGACAGTTGGCGGGATAATTACAGACAAAGCTGTGGAAACTTCCAGAGGATAAAGTTGCAAAAACCAGAAATGACAAGTGATCTCAGAAGCTTACTTATCATTTTGCGCAGCTAATAAGTATTTTAAACTGTATTAGTTAACATATGAGTGGAAAGATGCAATTATGACAAAAACCATTTTCACTCTTAAATTTCCAACTTATTAATTGTGCTGAAGGGACAGAATGTGATAATGTTAATAATGCTGTATAACTGCCTACTTGCTCTGTTCCTCTATTCCCTTGCTCTCAACTTTTGCAAATAAATCCCTCAGTAAACAGATCTCAACTGTTCTGCAAACCTCTCCTCTTTTGGGGGAAAATACAATTGAGACCTAAAGGAACATGCCAATTCATAAATTATACAATTAGCTAATTTTATTATTGAGTAAAACAAATACCCTAGATACCTGCAGTTAGCAGCAAGTGACTACAGAATTTTAGTAGATTTTTTGGTTCTTTATATAGAATTGAAATTTCAGTTGTTACATATCATTCCTTCTTGTAGTAAACAGTCAGAAGCAGGTATTTTATTTACATCGGAAGTTATATTCAGCTTAATTAATGCCCTGTTTTCCACAATTTGTTATGAGGCAAACTCAAGCATTTTGTTTTCATAATGCTTTCTCAGCACCTCCTATGGTTTGCCCCTGACAGTGTAACTAGCACATATCATTTGTCATATCTTTTTGCATTCTTCTGTAAGGTTAGTAAAGTTTAGTTTTCCCACAACTATTCCCCCCTGTGATGTAATCTGATAGCTATTTCATGCACTCTGCATTACAACAACAATTTATCTTTGAGATGTTCTTAATTTTTGTATATTCAACAAGTCTAAAGCAACATACCTAACAAAGCAATGATTAACATTGTGACAGAATAATTTTAAAAGAACATTAGTTTTAGCAGGATAGTCTTTGAAAATATCATACCAGTGATGTATAGTTAGAGTGCATTCTTGATTAGAAACATGCAAAGGTTATCCATCATAATTTAATAACTTTATATATGACTAGTTTTAGTAGCTTATTTTTCTAAGTGTTTAAGAGTTATTCTTCAGTTCATATTTTTTTCTAATTGATACCTAACATATAATCAATATGTGGGGTTAGTAGGTAAAATATATTATTCCTACACATTTAAAGCACAAATAGTGGTAATAATACCATCTTCCCAAGTCATGTTACTAATATAATACACACATATTCCACCAAACCCATTAATCATTATTAAGGTTCACTTTTGAGGTACTCACTGGAGGGTAAATACAGAATTGTCAAATTACAAGAAATACTTTATTTTGTTCCAAATCTTGGGGACAAACTCATCCAACTGGCCATATCTCACATTTGTCAATGTCAGTAGTAACACTTGAATTACAATAAATTAAAATACCTAACATGACAGACACTCATCATACATATTTGTTTCATATTAACATAAGAAAAATATATATTGTTTAGTCAAATAAATTGTATTGGTCCAGTTTTCAACAGTTTCAATCTGATGCCAAATTTCACTTCTATAATGTGATTAACCTCTTACACTATATTTATTTCTCCACAGATAGTATCATGCCTAATGCCAAGTTGGTGACTAGCTAGTTGTTTAGTTATACAGGTGAGGGCTTGTGAAATGGAGAAATGGAGATCACATGGAAGGTTATCAATGGGGAGGAGAAAAATAGGGGAAAAGGTACAGGGACTAAGAAGCATAATTGGTAGGTACAAAATAGACAGGGGGAGGTTAAGAATAGTGTAGGAAATGGAGAAGCCATTTTTCTCCAGTTCCATCCTAATTTGCCCCTACTGTTATATCCTGCATTAGGTTATGATTCCAACCTTTCTGCATTGGAATCACATGTTTCTGTAATTTCCCAAAGGCAGTATACCTTTTTGGTTAATGTTCTTTTTAAAGCTTTTTAAAATGTATTTTTAGAGAGGGGAAGGGAGAAGGAAAGAGAGGAAGAGAAACATCACTGTGTAGTTGCCTTTCACACACCCTGCACTGGGGGCCTGGCCTGTAACCCAGTCATATGCCCTAGACTGGGAATTGAACTGGCAACTCTTTGGTTCACAGACCGGCACTCAATACACTGAGCCACACCATCAAGGGCTGGTTAATGTTTTGTTTTGTTTTTTAATGAATTCACCTTTTATTCTCTTTTAACATTTTCTTACTTTTTTGCATTTTGAGTATATTTTATTTATTATGCTATTGCAGTTGTCCAAATTTTTTCTTCCCTTTGTCCCTCTCTGCCTATACCCCCTCCCTCCAGCATTGCCCCCTTCTTAGTTCATGTCCATGGGTTGTACATATAAGTTCTTTGGCTTCTCCATTTCCTACACTATTCTTAACCTCCCCCTGTCTATTTTGTACCTACCAATTATGCTTCTTAGTCCCTGTACCTTTTCCCCTATTTTTCTCCTCCCCATTGATAACCTTCCATGTGATCTCCATTTCTGTGATTCTGTTCCTGTTCCAGATGTTTGCCTAGTTTTTTTTTTTTTTTTCAGGGTCAGTTGTTGATAGTTGTGAGTTTGTTATCATTTTGCTGTTCACAGTTTTTGATCTTCTATTTCTTAGATAAGTCCTTTTAACATTTCATACAATAAGGGTTTGGTGATGATGAACACCTTTAACTTGACCTTATCTGAGAACCACTTTATCTACCCTTCCATTCTAAATGAGAGCTTTGCTAGATAGAGTCATCTTGGATGTAGGTCCTTGCCTTTCATGACTTGGAATACTTCTTTCCACCCCTTTCTTGCCTGAAAGATTTGTTTTGAAAAATCAGCTGATAGCCTTATGGGAACTGCTTTGTAGGTAACTATCTCCTTTCCTCTTGCTGCTTTTAAGATTCTCTCCTTATCTTTAATCTTGGGTAACTTAATTATGATGTGTCTTGGTGTGTTCCTCCTTGGGTCCAATTTCTTTGGGACTCTCTGGGCTTCCTGGACTTCCTAGAAGTCTATTTCCTTTGCCAGATTGGAGCAGTTTTCCTTCATTATTTGTTCAAATGAGTTTTCCATTTCTTGTTCTTCCTCTTCTCCTTCTGGCACCCCCATAATTCAGATATTGGAGCACTTACAGTTGTCCCAGAGGTTCCTAAGCCTCTCCTCAGTTTTTTAAATTCTTGTTTCTTCATTCTGTTCTGGTTGTATGCTTATTTCTTCCTTTTGTTCCAAATCATTGATTTGACTCCCGGTTTCCTTCCCTCCACTGTTGGTTCCCTGTATGTATTTCTTTATTTCACTTCTTGTAGCTTTCATTTCTTCCTACATTTTGCGACCGTGCTCAATCAATTCTGTGAGCATCCTGATTACCAGTGTTTTGAACTCTTCATCAGATAGATTGTCTATGTCCTCATCACTTAGCTCTTTTTCTGGACCTTTTATCTGTTCTTTTATTTGGGCCATATTTCTTTGTCTCAGTGCACCTGTTACATGGTAAGGGGTGGAGCCTTAGGTATTCCCCAGGGCACAGCAATGCTTTTTGCTTTGATATGGTGCTGCCTATGGGGGAGGGGTAAGAGAGGGAACAATGACAGGGGCATGGTGGGAGCTCCGTGTGGGAGAGTTAAACTGAGGGAAATTGGGAGAGATCTGTGATTGAGGAATGGGAAGAATTCAGATGATAGAATCAAGGGTCTCTATTCCTGTTTTAGCTACTCCAGGTGGCCACCAACTACCACAATGGGCACATGGGTCAGCTCTCAGCCATCACAGTCTTTTTGTTCTTTGGGGACTCCTTGGTCTCTTGCTCCACTCTTGTCCCACTCTCCCTCACTTCTCTTGCTTCCCATAAGTGGATTATAAACTCTCCTGTGAGGCTGGGAGTTTCTCCTGCCCCTGTAACCCCCACAGATTTTTTTTTTTTTACAGCTGGGGGTTTTGACTCTTTAGTTTCCGGTGCTGAAACCCTGGGTTTTTGGTCTGTCTTGCTCCCTGTTGTTCCTCCCAGCTTGTCTGCTTGCGAATGTAGGATCACCTGCACAGTCCTCCATCTGCACCTTGCCTGACATCCTCTCTGCCCTGGCTGCCTGTCTCTGGCCCTCCTACCAGTCTGAATGAACACTTCTTTAACTCTTTGGTTGTTGGAATTCCATGCAAATGATTTTCTGGCAACTGTTCTTTGTTTTTATTTTTTTAAAAAAGATTGTATTTATTTTTAGACAGAGGGGAAGGGAGGGAGAAATAGAGGAAGAGAAACACCAATGTGTGGTTGCTTCTTGTGCGCCCCTTACTAGGGACCTGGCCCACAAACCAGGCATGTGCCCTGACTGGAAATTGAACTGGTGATTCTTTGGTTCACAGGCTGGCACTCAATCCACTGAACTACACCAGCAGGGCTGTTCTTTGTTTGTTAAATTGGTTATTGTCTTTATTTTGGTTGTGCAAGGAAGTGAAGCATTTCTGCCTATGCCTCCATCTTGGCCAGAACTTTATCCTTTTAATATATTGTTGAATTTGATATATTTTGTTGAAGATTTTTGTATCTATTTTCTATGTGGATATTGGCCTATTATTTTCTTCTCTTGAGGTGTCCATGCCTGATTTTGGTTACGCTGATCTTGTAAAATGAGTTTAGAAGTGTTCCTTCCTGTTGTATTCATTTTGGAACAATTTCTGAATAATCAACATTAATTTTTCTTTGAATATTTGGTAGAATTTACTGTGAAGCCATCTGGTCCTGGACTTTTTTTTTTTTTTTTTGATGGGGGGAAGTTTCTGATTACTGACTCAATCTCTTTATTAATAATTGGTCTCCAGATTTTATATTTTTTATTGATTCACTTGTGGAATATTGTATGTTTCTAACATTGTATCTATTTCTTCCAAGGCTTTCAAATTGTTTTGTGAAAAATTGTTCATAGTAGTTTCTTGTGATCCTTTGTATTTCTGTCGTATTAGTTATAACATCTCTTTTATTTCTGGTTTAATTCATTGAGTCCTCTTCTTTTCCTTTTTTTCCTTATTTCTGTCAGTTGAGCTAAGATTTTGTCAATATTCTTTATCTCTTCAATCAACAGGTCTTAGTTTCAGTGATGTTTTCCATTGTCTTTTTAGTTTATGTTTATTTCTGCTCTTATCTTTATTCTCTTCTACTCACTTTGGGCTACATTTACCCTTCTTTTTCTAGTTCCTTGGGGTGTAAAGTTAGGTTGTTTATTTGAGATTTTTATTGTTTCCTGATATAGACTTTTATTGCTATTAATTTCTCTCTTAGATCTGCTTTTGCTCCATCCCATAAATTTTGGTATTTTGAATTTCCAATTTTATTTATCTCAAGATATTTTAATTTCCTTTTCAATTTCTTTGTTAACCATTGCTTGTTCAGTAGTATGCTGTTTAATATTTACATAACATTTGTGAATTTTCCAGTTTTCTCCTTATTTTTTATTTCTAGTTTTATACCGTTGTGGTAAAAAAAATGCTTGATATGATTTCAGTCTTTGGAAATGATTAAGACGTTTTATGTGGTCAAATATATGAACTATCCTGTACAATATTAGATGGACCTTGAGAAAAATGTGTGTTCTGCTGTATTTGGATGGAATTTTCTATATATATATCTGTCAAGTCCATCTGATCTAACGTGTCATTAAGGCTACTGTCTCCTTATTAATTTTCTGTCTGAATGATGTATCTGTTGATATAGGTAGGCTATTAAAGTACACTATTATTATTATATTGCTGTATATTTTACCCTTCTTGTTTATTTTATGTGTTCTGTATATTTAGGTGTCCCTATGTTGGCTGCATAGCCATTTACAAATGTTATATTCTCTTGTTGGATTGAAATTTCTATCATTATGTATTACCCTTTGAGTGTCTTATTACATTCTTTGTTTTAAAGTCTATTTTGACTAATATAAGTCTAAACACAACAGCTTTCTTTGGTTTTCATTTCCCCAAAATATCTTTTTTTGATCCTGTCATTTCTGTTTATGAGCATCCTTCTATCTAAATTAAGTCTCTTGTAGGCTGCATATAGATTTTTTATCCATTCAACAAGTTTATGTTTTCTTGATTGGATAATTTAGTCCATTTTTATTAAACTAATTATCAGTAGGCATGCATTCATTGCCATTATGAAAATTGTTTTGTAGTTGTTTTATTGTTTTTTTTCCTGATTTTTCTCTTTCTCTTTTTGTGGTCTGATTACTTTCTATTTTTTAAAGATTTTATTTATTAGGCTTCCGGCCAAGATGGAGGCATAGGCAGACGCACTGTGCCTCTTCTCACAACCAAATTAAGGACAACAAAGATTTAGAAACAAGAAAACAACCAGATCTCAGAAAATCAAACTGTTTGGAAGTCCAACAACGATTCATCCAGACCGGTAAGAGGGGCAGAGTCGCGGCAGGAAAAAGCGGAGGTGCGGACCAGGCACCCAGGCAGCAGCGGCTGGCAGCCCCCAGGTGCACAGGCAGCGACTAGCAGACCCCGGACACGGGGCAGCAACTGTGCAGAACCAGTGAGGCCGCACAAGGCAGCTGGCTGACCAGGTGGTCCCACATTCACGCGCAGATAATCCAGGCAAAGGGGTAGCGGTGAAAGGAACTGGAATCTGAGAGAGAGTAAAGCAACCGCCATTATCTCCTCTCAGACCCCGCCCCCACATACAGCGTCACTACCCAGCGACCGGGCTGTCCCGCCCTGGGGAACACCTGAGGCTCCACCCCTCACTACGTAACAGCCGCGACTAGATAAAACAAACAAACAAACAAACAAAAAACCCAGAAATG
>PVKU01007828.1:0-37097 GCA_004027475.1 Anoura caudifer
GAAATAAGCCAGGAGGTGAGAGACAAATACCATATGATCTCACCTTTAACAGGAACCTAATCAAAAAAACAAACAAACAAGCATAATATAACCAAAGACACTAAAATTGAGAACAAGAGAGGAGAGGGATAGGAATATCCAGGGAAAAGGGGAAGGGATTAGAGCAACAAGTATGAAAGACATATGGACAAAAGCTAGGAGGGGGTGGAAATGGAAGTGAGCTGGGGAGGGCTGGGGTGCAGGGACAGGATGGGAGTAGAAAACAGAAGACTGTATAAGAACAACAATTAAAATAAAATTAAAAAAAAAAAAAGACAAGCAACCCAATTAAAAAATGGGCAAAGGACATGAACAGACACTTCTCCAAGGAGGACATACAGAGGATCCAGAGACACATGAACAGATGCTCAATATCGATTGCTATCAGAAAGATGCAAATTAAAACCACAATGAAATACCACTTCTCACCTGTCAGAATGGCCATCACAAATAAAGCAACAAACAAGTGTTGGAGAGGTTGTAGAGAAAAAGGGACCCTAGTGCACTGTTGGTGGGACTGCAGACTGGTACAACCACTATGGAAAGCAGTATGTAATTTTCTAAGAAAACTAAATATGGACCTACCTTTTGACCCAGCAATTCCACTGCCAGGATTATATCCTAAGAACCCTGAAACACCAATCCAAAAGAATCTATGCACCCCAATGTTCATAGCAGCACAATTTACAATAGCCAAGTGTTGGAAGCAACCTAGGTGCCCATCAGTAAATGAATGGATCAAGAAGCTTTGGTACATTTACACAATGGAATTCTATGCAGCAGAAAGAAAGAAGGAGCTCCTATCCTTCATGACAGCATGGATGGAAGTGGAGAGCATTATGCTAAGTGAAATAAGCAAGTCATTGAAGGACAAATACCATATGATCTCATCTTTAACAGCAACCTAATAAAAAAGACAAACAAACAAGCACAATATAACCAAAGACACTGAAATTGAGAAGGGGTTGATAGTCACCAGAGGAGAGAGGGGAAGGAATTTCAGGGGGAAATTGGAAGGTTTGGAGCAACAAGTATGAAGGTGACATGGACAAAAACTAGTGGGGGTGGAAATGGGAGGGGGGTGGGGATGGCTGGGGTGTGGTGAGCTGGGATGGGAGCAAAAGACAGAAAACTGTACAAGAACAACAATTAAAATTAAAAAAAAATAAAAAAGATCATTGTGGGATGAAAATGAAAAGTAACAGAAATAGAGGTATAGGAAAGGAATCAAATGGGTAAAAAGAAAGATGAAAGAAGAAAGAAAGAAATAGAAAGAAAGAAAGAAAGAAAGAAAGAAAGAAAGAAAGAAAGAAAGAAAGAAAGAAGAGAAACAAAAGGAAAGGAAAGGAAAGGAAAAGAAAAGAAAAGAAAAGAAAAGAAAAGAAAAGAAAAGAAAAGAAAAGAAAAGAAAAGAAAAAAAGTTAGTTAATGTGGCCCTGGCTTGTATATAGCAAAAAGTTTGACAAGTGAGAAAGAAAAGTCAGGAAAAAAATCATAGAATATGACTATATAACATACCTTCCCAGCCTCTCCCTTTCCAAATAAACCCTTCAGAGATTTTTTTTTGACAGAAAATCCATTTCTATTTGAAGTTCCCATTCCAACCTGAGGAAGAGGCTCCTTGGAAAGTCCAGTTCAGTCTTGGCAAAGCCAAGGTGTCCCATGGCCCAGGTCTCTGATTCTTGGTCAGGGTGTTGTAGAAATTGTGCTGTGGTCCATGCCATAAACTGTCCTGAAGGATCTGGTGATGGGGTCCAGGTGATAGCACTTTCCAGGCCAGCCCCTTAGGGAAGTTTCTTCCCAAAAATGTGCCATGGGCTCTGCAAAGGGAGCAAGTGAAAAAGGGCAAGAAGAGAAAGAGATCACCTTGCAGTCTGGAGTGGTGAAAGCAGAGATCTAAGTCTTTTGCATCAAACCTAATTTTGGGAAGAAGGGAACAAATCCTTGCCAAGATCAATCATGTTCAATATTTTGCATTTTCTAACTGAAATGAGTCCAGATGCTCTGCTTGGACTGCAGTATTTTCATGAAGCTTGTGGGGCTGCAGTCCTGTGAAATACTTTGCTTTCTTAGCTTCTTAGAATGCTCTCACTTTGATCCATATCTGGAAAAGTCACCGGAGTATGGCTCTTTTCAGTTGAAACAGAGTGAAATACAACTTGGTCAGCTAAATCGTCCTACCCTAAACAACTATGACCTCACATGCAAGCACTCTGGCAAGTAAACCACAAGGACAGTATTCCAGCTACTTCAAACACTGTAATAAACCTAATCTGTTGTCATAATGTTTCTAGCCTGTGATAGCTACTGTTTAATGGAGTAATTGTGGTTATTTTAATCATTAAACCCTGTCATTTCATAAGACTGTTTTTTAACAAACCACACTGGATATTTTACTCTTTTTTAATTTAATTTAATTTTGTTTTAAGTATATCTTATTGATTACACTATTACAGTTTCCCCAACTTTCCCCCCTTATTCCCTTCCACCCTGCACCCCTCAACCCTCCAGCATTCCCCTCCATTAGTTTTTGTCCATGGATCATACATATAAGTTCTTTGACTTTGTTTCCTATACCATTCTCAACATCTCCCTGTCTATTTTATGCCTACTATTTATGTTTTCTGTTCCCTGTATCTTTTCCCCCATTTTCCTCTCCCCCTCTCTCCTGAAAACCCTCTATGTGATCCAATTTCTCTGATTCTGTTCCTGTTCTATTGTTTGCTTAGTTTTTATTTTTTTAGATTCAGTTGTTTATAGTTGTGAGTTTGTTGTCATTTTATTGTTCGCCATTTTTGATCTTCTATTTCTTAGATAAGTCCCTTTAACATTTCATATAATAAAGGTTTGATAATGATGAACTCCTTTCTTGACATTATCTGGGAAGCCCTTTATCTGCCTTCCATTCTAAATGATAGCTTTGCTGGATAGAATAATCTTGGATGTAGGTCCTTGCCTTTCATGACTTGGAATACTTCTTTCAAGCCCCTTCTTGCCTGTAATGTCTCTTTTGAAAAATGAGCTGATAGTCTTATGGGAACTCCTTTGTAGGTAACTGTCTCCTTTTCTCTTGTTGCTTTTAAGGTTTTCTCCTTATCTTTAACCTTGGGTAACTTAATGTGCTTTGGAGTGTTCCTCTTTGGGTCCAACTGCTTTGTGACTCTCCGAGCTTCCTGGACTTCCTGGAAGTCTATTTCCTTCAGAAGATTGGGGATGTTTTCCTCCATTATTTGTTTCCAACTTCTTTCTCTTGTTCTTATCCTTCTGGCACCCCTATAATTCTGATGTTAGAGCATTTAAAGTTTTCCCAGAGTTTCCTAAGCCTCTCCTCATTTTTTTGAATTCTTGTTTCTTTACTCTGTTCTGCTTGAATGTTTGTTTCTTCCTTATGCTCCAAACCATTTATTTGAGTCCTAGTTTCCTTCACTTCGCTCCTGGTTCCCTGTAGATTTTGCTTTATTTCACTTTGAGTAGACTTCATTTGCTTCTTCATTTTGCAACCAAGCTCAATCAGTTCTGTGAGCATCCTGATCACCAGTGTTTTGAACTCCACATCAGATAGGTTGGCTATCTCCTTGTTGCTTGGCTCTTTTCTTAAGTTTTGATCTTTTCTTTCATTTGGGACATATTTCTTTGTCTTGGTATCCTGTTATGTTGTAAGAGCCTTAGGTACTCACTCCAGTGAGGCAACCCTCTTTGCTGTGTTGTGACACTGTATATGAAGGAGGGGTCTGAGAGGGAACTATGTGGCTCACTTGCTCCTCTCTAGCCCCACTTTCCAATGAACTCCCTCCTGTGAGACTGAAAGTTTCTCCCTCTGTGGCAACCACCACAGTAGTTTATAACTATCTTGGAGTCTTTAGTTTCCTGTTCAGCCATCCCTGCCTTGCCCACGAGGTCCACTGCCTTGCCAGGAATCCTGTCTGCTTCACTGCTCATCTCTGCCCCTCCTACCAGTCTGGGTGAATATTTCTCTAATTCTTTGGCTGTCAGAGTTCCATGCAGTTTGATTTTCTGGCACTTCTAGTTGTTTGGATATTCTACTCTTGATATTCATTTTCAACACTAATCAGGCTCTCTAATCTAACATGTTTTTCTTCTTGTTTCAAGTTAATATTGCCTAGGAAGACACTGAACACTCTTGGAAGTTTGTATTTAATATAAAAAAGGTAAGTGACAACAAATATAACCTTTAATGAATTATTTCTATTATTAGAATGTTAGTACTATGTTTTATTTTCAAATAATGCTATGTTCTAAAGTATTAATTAAAGATTCCAACCATGTTTAATCATATCAATCTCCTTAAATGTTTCTTTTTGTTCTATAACAATTTTTTCAAGATGAATCAACTTTTATAAGTTACAGAGAAGCATTTTACAGAGAGCTGAGATGAGTGGTGACAATGAAGCTCACAAAGAACATAAAGAAACTCAATGGCAAGATGACTTGTTGGTCTGTAAAAGCATGAGAACAAACCATTAGCATTGGAACACAAATAGCATTATGCATAAATGACAAGGCCACAGAACCACACAAAATTGGCTGCCAGGCATCTTGATGAGTGCAGGAAATGGGTCTTCAAATATTTATATAGCTTTATTACAGTGCTTGTTAGAATGAAAATCTCATCCTCACTCAGCTCAAAGAATGCGTGCTACCCTTGGTGAACATGGAAAACTGATGGAGAAAAGATAGCTACCAGCATACAAACAAGAGTGAATTATATTTACAAACCATTGTATGTATGTTTTAATAATTTGATAGATTTTATAACTAATTATGGCCTAAGCTGTTAAAAATCTAATTTTACATTTTAAACCTCTGCCAATTTACCAGTAGCTAAGAAGGCAAACATGAAGATGGATATATAATCATGTAGTTTTGCATTATAGTAGTATAGTATACACTATACTACTTTGTATTATGCAGTATATATTATGGTAACTTCTCAGAGTTTTGTACTACTTTTTCCTTATAAACCATAATTGTAAATTGATTCCCTCTTAGGTTATTAGTATTATTATTAATTAAACTTTATGAAACCAAACTTTTCTAAAGAAAGTCTTTTCCTGCTTGTAAAGAAAACCCATTTGGGAGGTAGATTAAATATTTTTTTCACTAAGTTACTATTTATGAGTAAGTAATACAATTTAGTGAGTGATGGTTACACTGAATTCTTGAGAGTTGAACTGGATTGAAAGAATCACTCATATTTTCAGATGGCTGAAAAACCAAAAAGGGGTTTTCTGTTTACTGGAAGACTCTACATCAGCACTGTTTGATAGAAATAGAATAAAAGAATGAATGTGAACCACATGTGTAATTTTAAATTTTCTGGTTGCCAGTGGTTTTAAAAGTGAAATTAATTTTTATAATTTTTGATTTAATCCAATATATCCAAATTACTATCAATTCAGCATATAATCAATTTAAAAGTTATTGATATGTTTTACATTCAGAATCTGGTATGTGCCCAATATTTTACATTTACAGCACATCTCAATTTTGTTTAGCTACATTTAAAGTGCTAAATAGCTGCTTGATGGCTGCCTTAATGGACAAATCAGCTCTAGATTAATCAATCTGCTCTCAAAATAAACATAAAAATAACTGTTATAACTCTTGATTCATTTTTTAAATATTATTGTAGAAATATAAAGAGTAAATTGAAGAAAATTGGTATAATTAAGCACTAAACAGCTAAAATCTTTTGTTTAATTACTACTCCTTTAGAGCACAGTGATATTTGGATAACATAGTATAAAAGTTTTAATAATAGAAGCATTCACTAATGTTTGTTATTATGTGCCTTTCATACAAAATAGATGAACTGTACAGGGAAGCACCTGATCAGAATAATTTGTATGCAATTTTTTAAGGCTTCTACTTGATCGTTTTTAAGATAGCTAAAATTTAGTAGGAAACAATTTCCAAAACGGTGAATATCAGCATATTCTTCTGATGTATATCTTAAGGTACAGTCTCAAAAAGAGCTATACACTATCATATCTACATGGGAAAAATAAAAACTATAATAAGAATGAAAGAATAAATGAATAAAATACAATCTTGTAAGAGGTCTATGCAAGAGGACCCCTCATTTGTAGCTGAACATGTTAATAAATTAGAAGGATTTTATTTCCTGGCATCCATCAAGTAGCACAGTTGTCTAATAGCCAATACATTAGCCACTGGAGCAGAAAAGGGAAATTTTACTCCATCTGGTTTATAATGCCTTTCCTTAAGGGGATAGTTTAGTGGGTTATATAGACTGTTTAGAGCCAAAGATTCAGCCCTTGTAAAGTTGACTCAGTTCTTGCCCAACCCTCCCATCTATTTTCTATAGAAAACCTTTCAGAAACTAAAAACTGGTTCTGAATCCATTGAACATGTTATTAAAGGTCTTATGTTGTCTGTAGTATGACAAAAGAGAGTTTGGGTATCTCTGGATACTTGAATACATTTCAAATTCTTATGTTTCTGAAGATCATTGGATCTAAAAGAAAAATACAACCAATTATGTGACTACATTGATATTCCACAAAGCAAATAAGCAAAGGAAATTATTGTTTTGGACTCCACAAAAAAAACCCAAACTCTCAGTATTTCAAACAAAATGACTCATTTGTAAAAGGCATTGTACAAGTGGGACTAGCATAACTTTGTAATTCAGACATAGGTTCAAATCCTCCCTGGGTTATTTACTAATCATAACTTTTGGCTTTACTGTGACCTGACCCTCATTTTTCCATAAAACAGAAAGAACACTTATGTCACAGAACAATTAGAAGTGTTAAATGAGATGGCATATGTGAAGCATCCAATATAACACTTGGTACATAGTAAATAAAGAATACATGGCAGCAATTGTTAATAATTAATTAACCCCCTGAACCTTGAAAATTATTTTCATTTTCATGCTAAAAATACACAGCAAGGCTTATATCAAGCCATCCTGAAAAAGCCAATGAGATAAATGGATTTTGTTATTATTTGCACTGCATTTATTGTTAGCATTCATAAGTTCACCAAGTACCTGCACTCTGTGGAGGATTATGCTGGTCCCATATTTGGCATCTGGGAATTTCAGGTAATTTCATATTAAAGCCTGAGGAGGGTATATGATAATATATCCTGGCATTTTAGATATTTCAAAATTGAGTTCTTGTTTCTAGGGCCTGTTACACAAAAAACAAGTTGACATCTACTAAAGACATATACACTGACAGTCATCAGATTTTCATTCCATTAAAACCTACACCTTCAGATAGAAGATGGCATGGGAAAGAATTTTATCTCTGGGGCTTTGCCTTCCTCAAGTCTGCTCACCTTCTGTACAATTCCTCCACCAAGATAACCACAGAACCAACAGTCATTAGATTGTCTTGTTTTATAAAAAAGGTCTTGTAGAGATGGGAGGGGCTGATTTAAATAAGGCAACCACTGAAGAACTGTGCCACCCTCTCCTTTCATTTTCTTTCTTAGAGTAACTAGAAAAAATAGCAAGAGATTTGTCTTAGGAAAGGTATACAATTTATTGATGATTATGATTCTGTGTACCCTCAGGTTTCACCTCAGGAACAGGTGAAACCAGACTATGGGGAGGGTTTGGTTACAGAGCAGCATATGAGAAAGTAGTGCTCTACTTCTGCCAATTAATTTTGTATTTGTGAAATGAACACTGACCACTATGCCATATGGTGTAGGGAAGTGGTTAAGAGCTTGTGTGTAAGAGTCTCCTCACTGCATTCCATCTTGGCTGAACCACCAATGGGTGTACAACTTTGGACAAATCATCTAATTTTCCTAACTTAGATCTTAGAACTATGAATTGAGTATAATGAAAGAACAAACCTATCATTTGTGTGAAAATTAAAAAGATTTATTAAAATACCTAACATACAACAAACAAGCATTTTCTGTGAGTTATTTTCTGAAGATTGAAGACTTTAGCTTAAAAAATTTGATAAATCTATGTGGCTTACCAAGGTAATAATTATAACTGCTATTTTAAATTTCCTATTACTTGAGTTTCTTAGAAAGTTTAGCCAACTAGTCTAGTTGCTCACTTAGGTAATGACACAGTCAAGTTTCAAACTCAGGCAGCAAGCACTTTATATCTATTTAATATGTTAACAAGACCACTAATGGAAATATTATCCCCTTGCAGTGGAGGAAACTGAGGCTCAGTCTATAGGAGTGACTATGGCATAAGTGAACTGGGTATGAGAAATTGGTATGGGAACATAGATAAGCAATTAGATCCAGCAGGCCACTGGTAATAAGGTTCTAAAGTTCATGAGTCAAGGTTGAGAATATAAAAAGAACATACAAGGTCTGTCCAGAAGATATTCAGCCATTTAATATGAAAAATAGAGACACTTATTAAAGAAGATACAAGATACAAGAAGCATTGTACAAACAATGTTGCCTCAGTCCCCTTCAAAGTAGGCACATTGGCCTCACTCAGTTCTCCCAATCACCATCAGTTGCCCTGTCATATTTTGCTGAATCTCATCGAAGGTCTGAAATCTCTTCCCTTTCAAAGGTGATTTGAATTTTGGGAAAAGCCAGAAGTCATCAGGCACCAAATCTGTGTTGTAAGGTGTTGAGTCACCCGGGTGATTTGATGTTTTAGCAAAAAAACTCTGCACAAAATGTGATGCATGAGTGGGTGCATTGTTGTGATGAAACTGCCAATCACCAGTTGCCCATAGTTGCAGCCTTCTGAATCATCTTTAGAGTTTTCATGGAAGAATGTTCAAGCTTAATGCAAAATTTGATGCAGACTCATTGCTGTACTCACTCAGTCATTTTGAATGTGATGGCCACACAGTATGAATGCTCACTCAAGAGTGTCCTGACTAATACAGAGAAGTTGTTATTGTTCACGCATGTGCATTCCAGTTCACTCTCCTTGGTTACCAGGTAACATAAATGTTGCACAAATAGTTCTCAGTATATTAACAATAGCTGGACTTTTTCTGTACATTTTATTTTGAGAGAAGACAATTGCATCATACAAAGAATAAAATAAAATAATATTTTTTATTCTATTTTATTTTAAAATAACATAACTATATCTATGCATGTTTTGTATGGTTGTAATAATTATGTATGGAATTTTATTTGGACTTTTTCCTTTATACTCTTATAAGCAGTACCCCATAAGTATATTATTCACAACAGACAACTTTAATAGTTGCATAATATTCTATCCAGTTGATGCACCACAAATAATAAACCATTTACTTTGGCTATTTCCAATTTATCTCCACTGTACATAACAATACATTAAGTATTTTCACACCATTTTCTCTGTTGAATTTTCTTATTTAGAATAATTCACCTACATAACAAATTAATTTATATAAACAACCTCTAATTCTTGATCACCATGTTGATTTTATTTTATTTTTTCTGTTCAAGAAAGAGTTACATGTACTTTACAAAAACATATCAAAGGAGAAAAACAAAGTCCTTATTGTCTTAACTCCCAAAATTCCTCACTGTTGAAAATGTATATTTACCTTCCAAATTAATATTTTCCCAGTGGATATATTAATATGTATTATTATTAATTTATATACAATTTTGATCATAGTCTACTCACATATTAGTGTTTTATTCTCTTTAATGGAGGCATAAGATGTCTTTGTATAGTTAGACCATAATTTATATATTCATTCCCTTGCAATGGGTAGTTGTTTGCAATTCTCTTACACTAAAAACAATGCTATAATAAATGCACATGCACACATGCATGTGTATAATCATACTTCTGTGTGTGTTTAAGTGGAATTCACTGATGTAGCATTAAAGGGTATGCAAAATTTGAATTTAGTAGATGTTCTCAAATTGTGTTCAAAACATATTGCTTAAGAAAAAGAAGTCACAGAAGATCAAATATTATATAATTCCATTTCTCTAAAATATCTGAAATAGGCAAATGCACAGCAATAGAAAGTAGATTAATGGTTGCCTATGGGGAGTGGATGCTAATGAAGATTAAATTTTTTTTTCAGGGGGAGATGGTTGCACCACTCTGTGAATATATTAAAAACCATTGAATTGCAAAACAAAACAAAAACTATATTGTTTTTCAAAAATTATTTCCAAAGCTGCATTTAATACTCCCCTCACCTTGCTATCACAGAAGCCTCTACTTTCCTCAGTGTCCCTTCACAGTCCTCTCAGAGTGGCTTTTTTCTCACACAACCTCATATTATTGGTACTGCAGATATATGTCTTCATTGCTTCTCATTTATGTTTCTATTGCTATCTCCCTCTGTTCTAAAAAGCTAGCAGCAAGCCAACAAGCAAAAATGACTTTGAATTTCACATCACAGGATACACATCAAGGTCACATCACCCTCATTCCCTGAATACTATGGCCCCTAAGTCATTGTCACTTTCATCAACACTACTTCTGTCCTCTTTATGATGTCAACATCTACACAGAAGATCTTTCTAATGCTTTGGTTTCTCAGTTCCCTGGTCTACTATCATATCATATGATTGAGTCCTTGACTCAATCTCCTAAAATGCCCTAAGTGCTGTCATATCAGTAATTGCAGCCTTGTCATTATCTCAAATTCAAGCATACCACTCTCCAGCCAGGACCATCTTCCCAACTCCCTCCAAAACAATTTTCCAACCTTACAGGAAGAAAAGGAGCCTCCCTCCCTTCTCCGTTCCTCATCACCCTTATCCATACCTTTCATCATCTATCTCAGTATGAATACCTTGGTTCCATTTTTACAAACATTGTGAACCACTGTCTTGACCCTCAACTCCTTTGTATTTCTTCATCATCCTTTCCTGGAAAAATCACAATTCTGCTTAAATATAATTCACTATCTGCTTTTTACTTGTACCCTCCTCTCCCTTCTTGGGGCTGAGATGATGGCTTTGTTTCTTATTTCATTAAAAAAAAAATAGAAGAGCTCAGAAGAGAAGTTTTACAACTGCCCACAACGTCAACTGCACTCCTGCATGGCATGAATGCAGTGTACTGCCCTACCTGACAAGGCCAAATGCTCTGCTGATGTCCCATTCAGCCTTTCTCACCTACTCAAGGACATTGTTTTAGTAAATATCCCCCTGCTCTCCCTGAATCAATAGTTCTCCTACCTTTACTGAATCATGTCCTTCAATATACAAATATGCAAATATTTCTTCCATTCTTCTTCTTCTTCTTCTTCTTCTTCTTCTTCTTCTTCTTCTTCTTCTTCTTCTTCTTCTTCTTCTTCTTTTTACTTCAGTTCCCTCTCTAGCTACCAACACCTTATCCTTCCCTTTTGGAACAAAAATTCTCCACACTTTTCTATACTCAGTCTCAAATTCCTCTCCTCCCATTATCATTTAACTCATAACCATCAAACTTTTGCTTTCCCTAAAAGTGACTTGGTCAAGGTCCCCATCATGCCAGCCTGATGGTCAATTCACATCTTCATGTTACTTGCCCAATTAGTAGCATTAAACCACAGTTCCCTCTTTTCTGACATACTTTCTTCATGTGGTTTCTGTGACACCATTCTCTCCTGGGGTCTTCCTACTCCTGGCAATTCTTTCCTAGTCTCTTTTTACTGTATCTTTATCTTCCCATTACCCCAACACTGGAGATCCCATGGGCTCAGTCTTTGAATGTCTTCACTTCTCAATCTATACTCATTCACCTGGTGTTCCTGTCAAATATCACGGCTTTAAAAATAAGCTGTATGCTTGTGTCTTCCCAATGTCTATCTTCTATGTCTAAAGAACCCTGCTCACTATTTCTACCCACCCTAGCTTCCTCTCTGCTCTTCCCTCACACCAGGCACATTTTCAGTTTAGGGTTTTTGTATATGCTGACCCCTCTGCCCCATATGGCCCTTTCCTCCATTTTGCTGAAATGTCACCCTCTCAATGAGCTCTTCATTAATGCCCAATTTAGAATTATAACCCCATCCCATCCCACATTTTGGCATGCCTCAGTCCCCATGCCTACCTTAATTTTTCCATATTCCTTATAGCACAGATTCATATTATTTAGTTTGTTTACACTCTATCCCTCATCTGAGTTCACTGTAAGGCAAAGTAAATGAGAACAGGGATTTTAGGTGATCACTGATTTATCTTCAGTGCTTTGAAAAGCTCCTCACTTAGAACATATTCTCAATAATTATATGTTCAATTAAGGATTATATGAACAGACGTTAAGAGCTATGTATAAAAATGTACCATTTTGCTATAACATTAGCAGGTCAGAATGCTGTCATTAAAAAAATTAGTAAGTTTTAGAAGAGACATCTAATTTTCTGATTTGTATTTGTTTTAAAAGTTTCCTTAAGTGTTACCTAACAAAACTTATTTGTTTACTGTGCCTATTTAGGAGTCAGATTTTGGAAAACAGCAAGCCTATATTCCATTTGTTTGCTGTGATCTCACACAGCAATCTAAAGCATAAGTATATAATCAAGAGTGTGGAGATACTGAAATAAAAATCACTGCACACATACAACATTCTATTATTATTAGCCTAGAGCTAGCACATAGAGTTGTTGAATCTTAAAATTACAATATGGTTTTCAGTTCTTAGACTAAAGGAAACCTTGAATTTGTTCTCCAAAGTAAAATGCAGAAAATCAACACGACTTAAAAATTCAAGGATTCAATCATGGTAGGAAGACCTTCACTGCCCTTGTCAGTTGCCACTCACCACATGTGGCTGTTGAGTACATAACTGTGGCCTGCACTATTGAGGTCTAGAGCAAATGTAAGATATACACCAAATTTTGAAGACAGCATGAAAACTGTGTAATTTTTATAATTATGTTTATTTTTATTGCATGTTGACATCATCAGGATTGGTATAGGGTGGATTAAATAAATATCTCATTAAAATTAATTTCCACTGTTTCTTTTTACTTTTCCATGTGGCTTTAGAATACTTAAAATTGCTTATGTGGACAGTGTTAGTTTAAATTTTAAAAAGTCTCAAGAGACATAGCAAATTGAAATATGGGACCCTAGATTGGATTCTTATTTAAAAATAAAAAAACCATAAAAACACTCTTGAAACAATTGCAGAAATGTGAATATGGATTGGATACAAGATATAGAATTGTTAATTTTCTTATTTATGATATTAATATTATAGTTACATGGGAAGATGTTTTTTACCCTTAGGAAAAACATCCTGAAGTAACTAGTTATGAAATATCATGATTGCTAAACAAATTTTCAAGTATTTAGTGATATATGTTTATAATTTAACATTTTATGATCATAATATTTGTATTTTCTTTATATTATATTAAATAAAACATTTATTTAAATAACAAGTATTTATATATTTTATATTTACATGTTTATATCTATTTATATATTTATATGTAGTTATGTATAATAGCTGTATGAATAAATATAGATACATAGCAAACTAGCAAAAATTGTTAAATCTAGACAGAAGTTAACAAAAACAATTGGTTTACATTAAACCATTTTTTTCTTTTTTTATTTTATTTTAATTGTTGTTCTTATACAGTTTTCTGTTTTCTACTCCCATCCCGACCCACCGCCCCAGCCCTCCCCAGCTCCCTCCCATTCCCACCCCTGCCAGTTTTTGTCCATGTGTCTTTCATACTTGTTGCTCTAATCCCTTCCCCTTTTCCCTGGATATTCCTATCCCTCTCCTCTCTTGTTCTCAGGTTCAGTGTCTTTGGTTATATTTTGCTTGTTTGTTTGTTTGGTTTTTTTATTAGGTTCCGGTTAATGGTGAGATCATACAGTATTTGTCTTTCACTTCCTGGCTTATTTCGCTTAGCATAATGCTCTCCAGTTCCATCCATGCTGTCGAGAAGGGTAGGAGCTCCTTCTTTCTTTCTGCTGCATAGAATTCCATTGTGTAAATGTACCATAGTTTCTTGATCCATTCATTTGCTGATGGGCATCTAGGTTGCTTCCAACACTTGGCTATTGTAAATTGTGCTGCTAAGAACATCGGGGTGCATAGGTTCTTTTGGATTGGTGTTTCAGGGTTTCTAGGATATAATCCTAGCAGTGGAATTGTTGGGTCAAAAGGTAGGTCCATTTTTAGTTTTCTTAGAAAATTACATACTGCTTTCCATAGTGATTGTACCAGTCTGCAGTCCCACCAACAGTGTAATAGGGTCCCCTTTTCTCCACAACCCCTCCAACACTTCCTGTTTGTTGCTTTGTTTATGATGGCCATTCTGACAGGTGTGAAGTGGTATCTCATTGTGGTTTTAATTTGCATCTCTCTGATAGCTAGTGATATCGAGCATCTTTTCGTGTGTTTCTGGATCTTCTGTATGTCCTCCTTGGAGAAGTGTCTGTTCAAGTCCTTTGCTCATTTTTTAATTGGGTTGCTTATCTTCTTAGAATGGAGTCATGTAAGTTCTTTATATATTTTGGAGATTAAACCCTTGTCTGAGGTACCATTGGCAAATATGTTTCCCATACAGTTGGTTCTCTTTCTTTTTAATACTGTTTTCTTTAGCCATGCAGAAGCTTTTTATTTGGATGAGATCCCATTTGTTTATTCTTTCCTTTATGTCCCTTGCTTTAGGGGACATATCAGTAAAAATGTTGCTGAGTGAAATGTCTGAGATTTTCCTGCCTATGTTCTTCTCTAGGACTTTAATGGTATCCTAGAGAAGGACACGTTTAATGGTGTCACAGCTTATATTTAAATCTTTTATCCATCTTGAATTTATTTTTGTGTATGGTGTAAATTGGTGTTCAAGTTTCATTTTTTTTTTTTTGCATGTAGCTGTCCAGTTCTCCCAACACCACTTGTTGAAGAGGCTATTTTTACTCCATTTTATGTTGCTGCCTCCTTTGTCAAATATTAATTGACCATAGAGAAATGGGTTTCCTTCTGGGCTCTCTATTCTATTCCACTGGTCCATGTGTCTGTTTTTGTGCCAGTACCAGGCTGTTTTGATTACAGTGGCCTTGTAATACAGTTTGGTATCATGTATTGTAATCCCTCCTACTTGGCTCTTCTTTCTCAAAATTGCTGCAGCTATTCGAGATTGATTATGGCTCCAAATAAATTTTTGAAGTGTTTGTTCTATGTCTGTGAAATATGCCATTGGTAATTTAATAGGTATTGCATTGAATCTGTAAATTCATTACACCATTTTTAATAACCATTTTATATGTTAGAATTTTTTTCATAAGAAAATGTTGGAGATAAGTTTATGGGCCCCCAAAAAACTTGTGACTAAAACTAAATGACCAAATTGCTCTACAGTGACATCTACTTGGAAGAGAACATTATAAAACAGAATTCAAAATCACACAATAAATGACTATTTAAAAATAATGTAAAATTTTATGCAAGTTTACATACTAATTTATCTCTAAATGTACCAAAACTTTCTTAATTTCCTTGAGCCACTTTCTTTGCATTAAAGAAGTAATCCAGGGGGCAGTGCCGGTAGTTTAGTCTTGAGGAGTCAGGGTAGAGATGGTAGTCTCAGAGTGTGTCAGGAGGCTGAAGACCAGAGGGGTCCTAGGTGCTGAGATCGGAGTCCTCCCTTCTGTGGGGAAGATACTTCCAAGACCTCAGTGGATGCCTGGAACCTAGAATAACACCAAGCCTTATACACACCGCTTTTTTCCTAATGAACAGCTGTGGTTAGCAGAGCAGCTGATGTCACTGCCAAGAAGGAGGGAAGCCAAAGAAAGCCTCAAGGAACTCAGTATCAGAAAGTTCCAGGATTTAAAATAGCTGCTTTCACCTTGTTGGCCATTAGGTCATGCTTTGAAAGTATGTGTTGGGGATTTTAATTTATTATATTAATTTATCCTAATTAAAAGAATATAAGCAAGGAGAGAGAGAAGATGGTGGCGTGGTAAGAGGAAGCACATCCGTCTTCTCCCTTCACACAGGTGAAAAACGTGGCTGATTTACAGCAGAGCACAAAAAAACAGACACCAGAAACACAGCATATTTGAAAATGGGAGATCGAAAACTGCAGTGGACATTGAAAAACCAGATGACCAGAGTTGGTCCCAAAGAGGGGGCATTTCAACAGCTGAGACACTGGAAGCCATGAACACCAGGGTACCTGAGGGAGACAGCACCACTGAATCTCACAGGCATTCTACCACAGAACTTCATACCATAAACCCAAGGAACCAGAACAAATCAATTTAAGAAACTCAGCCTAACAAGAAGAGCCTCACAAACAATGGGAAGACAAAGAAATAATCACCAAATGAAAGAAAAGGAGGAAGCCTCAAAAAGAATGCTAAATAAAATGGAGGCAACTCAATGGTCAGATTTTGAGTTCAAAGCAATGGTTGTCAGGAAGCTCCAAGAGTTCTCAATAAGCTACCAGAAACTACAGGGAAGCTACGAGGAACTCACTGCAAACTATATCAACATGAAAAAGG
The DNA here is from genome assembly GCA_004027475.1 of Anoura caudifer. NCBI lineage: Eukaryota > Metazoa > Chordata > Mammalia > Chiroptera > Phyllostomidae > Anoura > Anoura caudifer. Next base: position 16,453 of record PVKU01007828.1, read on the forward strand.
AAATAGAGACAATGAGGGCCAAGAGAAAATGAAAAATACAATTTCTGAACTAAAGAACACAGTAGAAGGAATGAAAAGCAGAATCGATGAAGCAGAAGATTGGACCAGGGAGTTGGAGGATCAAGTAGAAAAAAAACATCCAGAAAGAGCAAGAAAAGGAAAAGAGGCTCAGAAAGAATGAAGAGGGATTAAGAGAAATACAAGACAATATGAAACGTAATAATATCCATATAATAGAGATACCAGAGGGAGAAGAAGAAGACCAAGGAATAGAAAACCTATTTGAAAAAGTCATGATGGAAACTTCCCTAATTTGATGAGAGAAAAAGTCACACAAAGCCAGGAATCACAGAGAGTCCCAATCAAGAGGAGCCGAAAGAGGCCCACTTCAAGAAACATCATAATTTAAATGGCAAAGTTCCAAGACAAAGAGAGAATCTTAAAGGCAGCAAGGGAGAAAGAGGAAGTAACATACAAGAGAGCCCCAATTAGGTTAGCAGCTGACTGCTCAATGGAAACACTCCAAGCCAGAAGAGAATGGCAAGAAATATTCCAAGTAATTAGAACCAAAGGCCTGCAGCCAGGACTACTTTACCCAGCAAGGCTTTCAATCTAGATAGAAGGACAAATAAGGAGCTTCCCAGACAAAAGAAGTCTCAAAGAATACACCTCTACCAAACCAGCTCTGCAAGAGATACTTGAGGGCCTGCTTTAAGGAAAGGAAGTAAAGGAGAAAGAGAGGGGGAGGAACACAGGTACAAACTGGCAATCAATAAGTACTTATCAATAACAACCTTAAATGTAAATGGATAAATGCTCCAATCAAAAAGCATACAATAGCTGAATGGATAAGAAAGCTTGACCCACACATATGCTGCCTACATGAGACCCACCTCAGGACAAAAGAGTTCCACAGACTCAAAGTGAAGGGCTGGAAAGAAACTTTCCAAGCAAATGGACAGGAAAAAAAAAAAGCCGGGGTAGCAATACTCATATCAGACAAAATAGATTTCAAAAGAAGAGCCATAAAGAGAGACCCAGAAGGTCACTTCATAATACTCAAGGGAAGAATCCACCAGGAAGACATAAACATTGTAAATATATATGCACCCAACATAGGAGCACCTAAATATATAAAGAAAATCTTAGAGGACTTCAAGGAAGATATTGACAGCAATACAATTATATTAGGGGATTTTAACACCCCATTGTCAAAAATGGACAGATCTTCTAAACAAAATATCAATAAAGATATTGTGGCATTGAAAAACACTCTAGATGAAATGGACTTAACTGATATATATAGAGCCCTTCATCCCAAAGAAACTAAATACACATTCTTTTCAAATGTACATGGACCATTCCCAAAGATAGACCACAGGATAGGACACAAAACTAAACTCAACAAATTCAAGAAAATTAAAATAATACCAAGCATTTTCTCTGACCACAAGGGATTGAAACTAGAAACCAAATGAAGGGGAAAAACCCTATTCCTCAAATTCATGGAGATTGAATAGCATGCTACTAAATAATGAGTTTGAGGTCAAGAATGAAATTAGGGAAGAAATCAAAAAGTTTCTGGAAACAAATGAAAATGAACTCACAATCATCCAAAACTTATGGGACACAGCAAAGACAGTCCTCAGAGGGAAGTTCATAGTGATACAGGCCTACCTAAAAAAGATAGAAACATCTCAATCAGACAATTTAACCCTACACCTACAAGAACTTGAGGAACAACAACAAAGACAGCCCAGAGCAAGTAGAAAGAAGGAATAACTAAGATCAGAGCAGAATTAAATGCCATAGAGACTAAAAGCACAATTCTAAGGATCAATGAAATCAGGAGCTGGTTCTTTGAAAAGATAAACAAATTGATAAGCCTTATGCAGGCTCAAAAGAAAAAAGAGAGGGGACCCAAATAAACACAATCAGAAATGAAAGAGGAGAGATTACAACTGACACCACAGAAATGCAAAGGATTGTAAGAAATTACTATGAAGAACTGTATGACCAGAAATATGAAAGCCTAGGTGAAATGGACAAGTTTCTAGAAAAATATAATCTCCCAAAACTCAGTGAAGAAGAAGCAGAAAGCCTGAACAGACAATAACAGCAGATGAAATAGAAGCAGTAATCAAAAAACTCCCAACACACAAAAGCCCGGGACCAGATGGTTTCACAGGAGAATTTACAAAGCATTTAAGGAAGAGCTAACCCCTATCCTTCACAAACTTCTCAAAAAAATCCAAAATGATGGAAGACTCCCAAACTCTTTTTATAAAGCCAGCATCATTCTAATCTGAAAACTAGATAAAGAGATAAAAAAGAAAGGAAACTTCAGGCCCATAACGCTGATGAACATAGATGCTAAAATCCTCAACAAAATATTGCCAAACCACATCCAACAATACATTAAAAAGATCATACATTGTGGCCAAGTGGGATTCATCCCAGGGATGCAAGGATGGTCCAACATTCACAAATCAGTAAATGTAGTACACTATATAAACAAAAAGCAAAGACAAAAATCACATGATCATATCAACAGATGCAGAAAAAGTGTTTGATAAGGTACAGCACCCATTTATGATAAAAACATTCAGCAAAGTGGGAATAGAGGGAGCATTCCTCAACATAATAAAAGCCATATATGAGAGACCTACAGCCAACATCATACTCAACCGGCAAAAAATAAAATCTTTTCCACTAAGATCAGGAACAAGACAAAGTTGTCCACTTTCACCACTTCTATTCAATATAGTATTGGAAGTATTGGCCACAACAGTTAGATAAGAAAAGGAAATAAAAGGCATCCAAATTGGAAAGGAGGAAACAAAACTGTCATTATTTGCAGATGACATGATTGTGTGCATAGAAAATCCTATAGATTCAGCCAAAAAGCTGCTTGACCTAATAAATGAATTTGGCAAACAGCTGGATACAATGTGAATATCCAGAAATCAAAGGCATTTGTGTACGCCAACAATGAAAGAGCAGAATGAGAAATCAAGAAAAAAATCATATTCTATATAGCAAAAAGAAAAATAAAATACCTAGAAATAAACCTAACCAAGGAAGTAAAAGACCTGTACACAGAAAACTACACAACACTGAAGAAAGAAACCAAGGAAGACACAAACAAATGGAAACATATACTGTGTTCATGGATCAGAAGAATTAATATCATCAAAATATCCATACCATCCAAAGCAATTTACAAACTCAATGCAATACCTATTAAATTACCAATGGCATATTTCACAGACATAGAACAAACACTTCAAAAATTTATATGGAACCATAAACGACCCCAAATAGCTGCAGCAATTTTGAGAAAGAAGAGCAAAGTGGGAGGGATCATAATACCTGACACCAAGCTGTATTACAAGGCCACTGTAATCAAAACAGCCTGGTACTGGCACAAAAAACAGGCACGTGGACCAGAGGAATAGAACAGAGACCCCAGAAGTAAACCCAATTCTCTATGGTCAATTAATATATGACAAAGGAAGCAGCAACATAAAATGGAGTAAAAGTAGCCTCTTCAACAAGTGGTGTGGGGAGAACTGGACAGAAACTTGCAAAAAATGACACTTGACCACCAACTTACACCATACACAATGACAAATTCAAGATGGATAAAAGATTTAAATATAAGCCGTGACACCATTAAAGTCCTAGAGGAGAACATAGGCAGGAAAATCTCAGACATTTCACATGGCAACATTTTTTACTGATATGTCCCCTAAAGCAAGGGACATAAAGGAAAGAATAAACAAATGGGATTCATCAAAATAAAAAGCTTCTGCACGGCTAAAGAAAACAGTATTAAAATAAAAAGAGAACCAACTATATGGGAAAACATATTTGCCAATGATACCTCAGACAGGGGTTTAATCTCCAAAATATATAAACAACTTACACAACTCCACTCTAAGAATATAAGCAACCCAATTGAAAAATGGGCAAAAGTCTTGAACAGACACTTCTCCAAGGAGGACATACAGAGGATCCAGAGATATATGAAAAGATGCTCGGTTATTGCTAGGTATCAGAGAGATGCAAATTAAAACCACAGTGACATACCACTTCACACTAGTCAGAATGGCCATCATAAGCAAAGCAACAAACAACAAGTGTTGGAGAGGTTGTGGAGGAAAGGGGACCCTAGTGCACTGTTGGTGGGATTGCAGACAGGTACAACTACTATGGAAAGCAGCATGGAATTTTCTAAGAAAACTAAAAATGGACCTACCTTTTGACCCAGCTATTCCACTGCTAGGATTATATCCTAGGAAGCCTGAAACATCAATCCAAAAGAACCTATGCACCCCAATGTTCATAGCAGCACAATTTACTATAGCCAAGTGTTGGAAGCAACCTAGGTGCCCATCAGTAAATAAATGGTTCAAAAAACTGTGGTACATTTACACAATGGAACTGTATGCAGCAGAAAGAAAGATGGAGCTCCTACCCTTCACGACAGCATGGATGGAACTGGAGAGCATTATGCTAAGCAAAATAAGCCAGGAGGTGAAAGACAAATACCATATGATCTCACCTTTAATAGGAACCTAATCAACAGAACAAACAAACAAGCATAATGTAACCAAAGACACTGAAATTGAGAACAAGAGGGGAGAGGGTTAGAAATTTCGAGGGAAAAGGGGAAGGGTTTAGAGCAACAAGTATAAAAGACACATTGACAAAAGCTAGGGGGTGTGGAAATGGAAGGGAGCTGGGGAGGGCTGTGGCAGTGGGCCTAGATGGGAGTAGAAGACAGAAAACTGTATAAGAACTACAATTAAAATAAAATTTAAAAAATGAATATAAACCATTAAATGATTTTAAAAAAGAAATACTGATCATGCAAATAGTTCTCCAAAAAATGAAATCTCAAAAAATAAATAAATAAATAAAAGAATATAAACTAAAAATAAATAAAGAAGTAATCCATTATATTATACCCTAAACTATGTGTGATGGAACATTATATAGCAATAAAGAGTGAAATCTTGTCATTTGTGACAGCATGGATGGATCTAGAAGGTATTATACTGATTGAAATATGTCAGACAGGGAGAGAAAAATACTATGTGGTTTCACTTTATGTGGAATCTAAACAAACAAATAAAACAAAATAAAATCAAACTCATAGAAAGAGAGACCAAAGTGATGGTTACTAGAGGGAAGGAGAGTTTGGGTGAATGGGTGAAAAGGTGAAGAAGGATATAGTAAATAATATTGTAATAAGTTTGCAGTGACAAATGATTACTAGAATTAGTGGAGTGATTACATTTTAAGGTATAAAAATGACAAATCACTATATTGTACACTTGAAACTAATATAACTAATATAATATTGTGTACCTACCAACTATACTTAAGTTTAAAAATATTAAGAAAATAGTCCTGGCCAGTGTGCCTTGTTGGTTGGACCGTAGTCCCATGCACCAAAAGGCTGTGGGTTTGATTTGTGTTCAGGGAAAATACTTAGGTTAAGGGATCTGTCCCTGGTCAGGGCACATATGAGAGGCAACTAATCAAAGTTTCTCTCTAACATTGATGTTTCACTCTCTCTTTCTCTCTCTCTTCCTATCTCTAAAAATCAATAAATGCATCTTCAAGCAAGGATTAAAACAAAATTTAAAGCAATCTTGGATGTATGTCCTTGACTTTCATGACTTGGAATACTTCTTTCCAGCCCCTTCTTGCCTGTAAGGTCTCTTTTGAGAAATCAGCTGACAGTCTGATGGGAACTCCTTTGGAGGTGACTGTCCCTTTATACCTTGCTGCTTCTAGAATTTTCTCCTTCATTTTAATCTTGGCTAATGTAATTATGATGTGCCTTGCTGTGTTCCTCCTTAGGTCCAACTTCTTTGGGACTCTCTGACCTACATCCAAGATTGCTCTATTCAGTGAAGCTTTCATTTAGAATGGAAGGAAAGATAAAGTGCTTCTCAGATAAGGTCAAGTTAAAGGAGTTCATCATTACCAAGCCCTTATTATATGAAATGTTAAAGGGACTTATCTAAGAAAAAGAAGATAAAAATATGACAGTAAAAAGACAGCAAACTCACAGATATTGACAACCACACCTAAACCAGAAGCAAACTAAGCAAACGACTAGAACAGGAACAGAAACACAGAAATGGAGATCACATGGAGGGTCAGCAACAGGGGAGTGGGAGAAGGAGAGAGGCAGAAAATGTACAGAGAATAAGTAGCATAGACAGTAGGTAGAAAATAGACAGGGGGAGGGCAAGAATAGTGTGGGAAATGTAGAAGCCAAAGAACTTATGACACATGAACATGAACTAAAGGGGGGAATGTGGGTGGGAGGGGATGTGCAGGGTGGAGGAGAATGATGAGGGAGAAATGGGACAACTGTAATAATATAATCAATAAAATATATTTAAAAAACAAAATTTAAAAATAAGAAGAAATAAAAAAATAAAAATAAATCCAAAACAAGATTTTATCAGTTAGAAATTGCCATCCATGTCTTTGGAAAGTAAGTGTGTGAGTTCTACTTTGTGGATAGTAACCCTTAGTCCATGCTTTAGGCATCACATATATTTCTTTTGAACTATATCCATAGGCCCTACTGCTGGTAATTTCTCAGTTTAATTGACATCTTCGGTTTTCACATTCATATTCACATCTACTTCCAGAAAGCTTAATTGATGAGCTAATGTTAATGCCCCAAGGGCTTCTTTGGTAAGATTATTAGGATGACATGCAAAACAAGATTTACAGATGTAGAGAAGATTACTGACATTGTGTTTGACAGAATCAAGAATTGAATAACATTAGTTGTGAAACAGAAGTCATTTCTTTTGCTTACATATTTTTTGCAAGCAGATGTGTTATAATATTACCTCATTACTTCAGTCAAAAAAGAATCTTAACACCATGACAAAATGTAAAATCATAAGTGATAGGGAACACTATTTTGTGCAAGACACTTGTTTAAATCTCTTTAAGTGCAAGTAGGTTTTCTTTATAAGAAAATTTTATTGTAATCCAAATAATATGTCTTTGTAATGTCATGGGCATTAATTTAACTTCAAGATAGTTCCAACTGTTGGGCCTCCATAGATCATACTGGAAGTCAGCTTAAGGGAACTGGCATAAGTTCTGGTGCCCTAAAGAAAGTTCAAGTGTAACTAGATTGTTTGAAGAATAGCAAATGTGTAAACTATATGTTCAATATACAATGTAAACATTTCATTAGGGCTACCTCAGCATTCCTATGCACCTGGAAGTGCCCATCAATGTGCTTCTCATGCCTCTATGATGTTTTTTCCTGTTTTCCTTGAGAGAACCCTGGGCATGTGTCAGTTCCTTCTGTCCACCAAGCCTGTACCAGAGTAGAGTTGTGCTTTTAAAGTCCTAGCTCTTGGCACAGAGCCTGGTTCATCATAGGTGCTCAGCAAACACTTGGAGGAATGGCTCTCATCCTTTTTCGACTGACATCCACAAATATGTCTTATTATGAGTATTTCCCAATGTGCACTAATCTCTTATAAATAATAGTCAAGGCCACAAACATGATTTCAAACTTATTAATGAAGTCTTCTTTTGAATTATAGAATCTACCCACCTGCTAATGATTTTATTAATGAAAATTACCCAAATGCTAATTGTCTTATTTAGGATTGGCTCAGTAGAACCAATCTTTCAAAAAAGGCATACATAGGTTTCCTTGGGATATGTTATGATCATTGCTAGTAAGAATTATTACTGTGCATGTTTCATTAACTTCCTTGCACCATCTATTACCCTCCTAAGAATGCTTGGTGGCATCAGCCCATGATTTTTCTTCTACTCTGTCCTCTACAGTCACCTGTATTTGGCCCCTGGTATTTGCTTGGTGCAGATCCCATAGGCAGTCCCTTGGGCCAATCCTGAAGAAGAAAGTAGATAGAAACATTAGTCCCACCATTCGTGGAGTTAGAAATTGAGTCAACTATTTTAGATTCAGCCTTAAGAGAAACAGCCACATCCCTCATATTCTCAGTGCTCAAGTAGCCCATCAGTTGCAAATGTCCAGAGAGTCCTACCTTGGTACCTCCCTTGATCCTCTGGTCTTCATTTGTGTTTCAAATCCTCCCATTCTCTGAAGGAGGGAAAACTAGGGAAGGAGTGATTGTCTGAAGTGGTCAATGTCTCTCTCCAATAGGAACTCTGCTTAAAACACCCTGTTAGGGAAGAGAGTAGGAGAAGATGGCAGAGGGGTGAATGAAAGTCACACTAACCTCCTCCCAGAGCCAATCTGGAATTACAACTCAATTGTGGAGAAACCACCTGAAACAAACAACTGAGCAATAGTGAGAGAGAAGCCATATAACATCAGACAGACACAAGAATCAACTTCGGCACATCCTTTCTGGTAAGGAGTGCAGTAGAAACTTGAGAGGGCTGGCCAGGTGCCAATAGGCAGAAGTGCTGGAGGGATAATTAAGAGGCTTGTTGAATCCTCTAAGAAAAATAGGGTCTAAACCCTAAGCTAGGATTCCCAACCTAGAGCACTAGAGCCCAAAAGGTGCACAAATAACAAGCATCAGAGAAAAGCAACAGGGGTTTTCTCTGCCAGAGACAGACAGCTGGAGGGCCAAGAGCAGTTTAAAGGGCCAACACACAAATATTCATTTGCAGCCACTTATCCTGGGCTCTCGCAAAGGCAGGGACAAAGTTACACCTGAGGAGAGACTAACAATTGAGGCTTTGGGCAGAGAATTGAGTGGGTAAACACCAGGATCCCAGTGCTGAGTCATCCCCTAGAAGGCAGCAGCCATTGAGATCAGGCAGACCACTCCTGTCAGAGCAGCAGCAGCCAGAGAGGAAAACAATAACTCCAACCCCAGGAGGGATTTGGCCCAGCCCTACACTGTTTAAACCTGACTGCTGAGTGCATAGTGACCAGATTAACAACTGAAGGAGACAGCCAGGGACAGCAGATCCCTGGAAGTATAGAACAGGCTGCCTGAGGTCAAACGGGGTTAATATCAGACTTCACCAGAGACAGATCAAGAAAGACAAAAAAAGTGGTAAACACAAGAGGCTACTGAGGAAAAAGCCACTGGGGTCTTCTCTGTGATTTGTGATATTTTCTTTCCTGCACAGCTCTTTAACATGCATTTCTTGTCCAGCAAGTTTGTACATATTAAGTTACTAGATTTTATACTGTAGTTTATTTCAATTCACATATTTTGCCCTGCCCCCTCTTAGCCCATTTTACCTTCATTTTCCTTGTATTATTTTCCTTTCAAATTTTGTTTTCTCTATTGCTACAACTTGTTTCTGTTCTGCACTCTGACTATTTCTCCCATGTCCAGACACTCAAAACCAGGTTTTTTGTCAAGGGTCATCTCACATTCCTTTCCCCTGCTTTAAAAATACCCACATTCTCTCTCCACCTTTAAAAATCTTTGCTAGTAGGTTGTGGGTAGAGTAGTTGTTGTTTCATTGTTTTTTCAATTTTATCTCTACAGCTTCACTAATTCTATATTTTAAATATCAAATTCTACTGGTCCCCTCTCCTACTCATTTTTTCATCTCAAATTTTAATTATGCTGTCTTAGCCTATGTTTTTTTCTTTTTTGACTTTCTTCTACTTCTCTTTCATCCTGATCTTTTATTATTCTTATTCTCCTTTTTGTCTTTTTTCTTTTCCCTTACATCCAAAATTTTAATTTTTCCCTCTCTTAGCCTGGCTTTTGTTCCTCACTCTTAGTAGTCCCTCTCCCTCTATCATTTCAAAATCACTTCCCAATCCTCTAAACATCTCTTAGACTTTTCTTAGTTTATTTTCTCCCTCTCATTCCTATACCACCTGTATCAATTTTAGCTCATTTGTTGTTGATAGTACTATGGTGGATTTTTCTCTCCAATTTGGCCCCTATATTTTTATTAATTCTTTACTATTTTGTCTTCTTTTTCCTTTCTCTCTCTCACTTTATTTTTTATTATTTTAATTTCTGTTTAAACTTCATAATATATGCTTCCCTTTTCATATTCCATTCCACATTTTTCACTCCCTATTTTACTTATAATGCAAGTTTTAATTTCTCTCTTTCCATTGTTCCAACTCCCTACTCTTATTAGTGCTCCCCCCTCACAAAATCATTTTTCTTTCAGTAGATCATCTCATATCTACACTCCTTTCTTATAATGGTCTTAATCTTGTTATACCCTTATTAATACTGGTTCATTTACCATTGATAGTGGGATTGTGGAGGTTATTTTTATGGCTGTGAGTTTGTTTCCCGGGCATCGTGGTTTTGTTCTGGCAGCGTCTGCACAACAGCACACAAGACATGGTGGGCAGAGTGACTCTCAGCCAGCCAGCTGGAGTGAAAGACCCAGCAAATAAAGACCTAACAATAATCAAAACCCAATTACATCTAGAGAACCAACATAAACTGTATACAGGACATTCCAAGAGCATTAAGTTCAAGTGATCAGGAAGATTGCACCACTGAATCTCACAGGCCTACCACCATAGAAGTTCATACCACAAAGTCAGGAAGTCAAAAAACATCAGTTTAAGAAGCAGAAGAAAACAAGAAAAGTTTCACAACTATGGGAAGACAAAGAAACAAAACACAATAAAAAGGAAAGGAGGAATCCTCAGAAAGAATGCGAAATGAAATAAAGGCAAGTCAACTATCAGATACTGAGTTCAAAACAATGGTTATAGGGAAGCTCAATGAGATCACTGAGAATGACCAAAAACTACAGGGAAACTATGAATAACTTACTGAAACTATATCAGCAGTAAAAAAGACATAGAAACAATCAACAAGGGCCAAGAGAAAATGAAGGATACAGTTTCTGAAATGAACAACACAGTAGAAGGGATTAAAAGCAGGCTCAATGAAGCAGAGGATTGAATCAGTGAGCTGGAGGACAAAGTAGGAAAAAATCACCCCAAAATAAAGAAAAGACAAAAAGACTCAAAAAATAATGAAGAAACATGATGTGAAATGGAATAATATCTGTATAATAGGTACACCAGAAGGAGAAGAAGAGGAGCAAGGAATACAAAGCCTGTTTGAAAACCTAATGATGGTAAACATCCCTAATTTGATGAGACAAAAAGCCACACAACTCCAGGAAGCAGAAAAGGTCCCAAGCAGGAGGAACCCAAAGAGGCCCATGGCGAGACATATCATAATTAAAATGGCAAAATTCAAAGACAAAGAGGTAATCTTAAAGGAAGCAAGGGAGAAATGGAAAGTAACACACAAGGAACCTCTGATACAGCTACCAGCTGACTTCTCAATAGAAACACTACAAGCCAGAAAAGAATAGCAAGAAATATTCCAAGTAATATAAAGCAAAGGCCTGCAACTAAGACTACTCTATCCAGCAAGATTCTTAATTAAAATGGAAGGAGAAATAAGGAGATTCCTAGACAAAAGAAGGATAAAAGAATACACTTCCATCAAACCAACATTGCAAGAGATGCTAAAGGGTCTGCTTTAAGAAAAATGGTGAAAGAGACAGGAACACAGGTACAAAAAATGACAATGAATAAGTACCAATCAATAATAAACTTAATTGTAAATGTATTAAATCCTCCAATAAAAAACCTAGGGTAGGTGAATGGATAAGAAAACATGACCTGCATATATGTCTACAAGAGACCCACCTCACAACAAAAAACCTACACAGACTGAAAGTGAAGGGTGGGAAAAACATATCACAGGCAAATAAACAGGAAAATAAAAGCTGGGGTAACAATACTTATATCTGAAAAAATAAATTTCAAAACAAAGACCCTAAAAAGAGACCCAGAAGTACACTTCATAATATTCAAAGGAAGAATCCATAAAGAAAGCATAAATATTATAAACATATACATACCCAACATAGGAAGACCCTAACACATAAGAGAATTTTTGGAGGAGTCCAAGTAAGATGGGGACACAATTATAGTAGAGGATTTTAACTCCCCACTGTCAACAATGGATAAGTCTTCCAAGAAAATATCAACAAGGATATTGTGAAGCTGAACAAAGCATTATGTCAAATGGACTTAACTGATATTTCATCCCAAACAAGCAAAATACCCTTTTCAAATGCACATGGAATATTTTCAAAGTAGACTACATGATATGACACAAAACAAGCCTCAACAAATTCATAAAAATTGAAATCATGTCATGCATTTTCTCAGACCAGAAGGGCTTAAAACTAAAAATCAATCTCAAGGAAAAAATTTAAATAATATTCAAACTCATGAAGACTGAATAATGTGCTATTAAACAGTGAATGGGTTAAGAATGAGATAAAGGAAGAAATGAAAAAGTTTCTGGAAACAAATGAAAATGAACTCACAACAGTCCAAAACCTATGGAATGCAGCAAAGTAGTCTTGAGATGGAAATTTATAGCAATACATGCCTACCTCAAAAAGATACAAACATTAAAAATAAACAACCTAGCCATATATCTATAAGATTTGGAGGAATAACAAAGAAAGCCCAGAGCAGACAGAAGGAAGGAAATAATCAAGATCAGAGCAGAATTAAATGACATAGAGACTAAAAGCACAATTCTAAGGATCAATGAATCCAGGAGCTGGTTCTTTGAAAAGATAAACAAAACTGATATACCTTTAATCAGATTCATTAAAAAAATGAGAGACAACCCAAATAAATAAAATCAGAAATGAAAGAGGAGAGATCACAACTGATATCATAGAAGTACAGAGGATTGTAATAAATTAACAGAGAACTATATGCCAAGAAATTTGAAAACCTAGGAAAAATGGACAAGTTTCTAGAAAAATCTAATCTTCCAAAACTGAATGAAGAAGAAGCAGAAAGTCTAAACAGACCAATAACAGCTGGTGAAATCGGAGCAGTAATCAAAAATTCATGTCACACAAAAAACCTGGACTGAATGGTTTCATAGAACAATTTTATAAAACACTTAAGGAAGAGTTAACCCTTATACTTCTCAGACTATTCCAAAAATTAAAGAAGAGAAAAGACTTCCAAATTCTTTTTATGAGGCCAGCATGACCCTAATCCCTATAGCAGACAAAGACACAACAGAGAAAGAAAACTGCAGGTCAATATCACTGATGAACATATACACTAGAATCCTCAACAAAATATTGGCAAACTGCATCCAGCAATACATTAAAAAGATCATACACCATGACCAAGTGGGATTCATCCTAGGAATGCAAGGATGGTACAATATTCACCAATCAATAAATATAATATACCACATAAACCAAAGGAAAGTAAAAAAATCACATGATCATATCAATAGATGAGGAAAAAAGTACAGCATTTGATTTGATAAGGTACAGCACCCATTTATGATAAAAACACTCAGCAAAGTGGGAATAGAGGGAGCATTCCTCAACATAATAAAGGCCATATATGAGAGACCTACAGCCACCATCATATTCAACAGACAAATACCAAAAGCTTTTCCCCCAAGATCAGGAACAAGAAAAGGACACCCACTTTCACCACTGCACTTCCAGTATTGGAAGTCCTAGCCACAGGAAAGAAGAAATAAGAAGAAAAGAAGAAGAAATAAAAGGCATCCAAATAGAAAAAAGGTAATTAAACTGTCATTGTTTGCAGATGACATGACAGTGTACATAGAAAACCCAACAGACTACACCAAAAACTACTCAACCTAATAAGTAAATTTGGCAAAACAGCAGGATACAAAGTTAATATTCAGTAACTGAAGGCATTTTTTACACCAACAATGAAATATCAGAAACAGAAATAAGAGAAAATCCCATTTCTAAAGAAACTAGAAAAATAGAGTACTTAGGAATTAACCAAACCAAGGAGGTAAAAGATCAGTACTCAGAAAAAAACACTGAAGGAAGAAATTAAGGAAGACCCAAACAAACACAGGCATATGCCATGCTCATGGATTGGAAGAATTAACATCATTAGAATGTCCATACTACCAAAAGCAATTTATAGATTTAACATAACCCCTATGAAAATACCAATGACATATTTCACAGATATAGAAAAACATTTGAAAAATTTATATGAAATCATAAATAACTCTGAATTCAGAGCAATTTTGAGAAAGAGAAACAAAGTAGGAGGGATCACAATATTACAAGGCCATGGTAATCAAAACAGTCTGGTACTGGCATAAGAACAGACACAAAGATCAATGGAACAGAAAAGAGAACCCAGAAATACATGCAAGTGTCCAAGATCAATTAATATTCAATAAAGGGGGAAGAAGCACAAAATGGAGCAAAAGTAGCCTCTTCAACAAATAGTGTTGGGAGATCTGGACAGCTACATGCAAAAAAAAAAAAAAAGAAAGAAAAGAAATTTGACCACCTAATTACACCATAGGAAAAAATAAACTCAAGATGAATAGAAGACTTAAATATAAGTCATGATAACATAAAGATCCTGGAGGAGAACACAGATAGGAAAATCTCAGATATTCCACACACTGATATTTTCACCAATATATCCCCTAGAGCAAGGAACATAAAGGAAAGAATAAATAAATGGGACTTCATCAAAATAAAAATCGTCTGCATGACTAAAAACATTAGCAAAACAAAAAAGGAAACAACCATATGGGGATATATAATTGTCAGTAACATCTCAGACAAGGTTTGATCTCCTAAATACATAAAGAATTCACAGGACTCAACTCCAGGAAGACAAACAATCCAATTAAAAAATGGGCAAAGGACCTGAACATACACTTCTCAAAGGAGGACATACAGAGGGCCCAGAGACATATGAAAGGATGCTCAGAATCACTAGCCATCAGAGAGTTGCAAATTAAAACCACAGTGAGTACAACTTCCCACCAGTGAGAATGGCCATCATAACCAAATCAACAAACAACAAGTGCTGGAGAGGTTGTGGAGATCGCTAGTACACTGTTGGTGGGAATGCAGACTGGTGCAGCCACTGTGGAAAACAGTATGGAATTTCCTCAAAACTAATGATGGAACTGTCTTTTGACCCAGCAGTTCCACTGCTGGGATTGTACCCTAAGAACTCTGAACACCAATCCATAAGAACCTATGCACCCCAATGTTCATAGCAGCACAATTTAAAATAGTCAAATGTTGGAAGCAGCCTAGGTGCCCATCAGTAAATGACTGGATCAAAAAACTGTGGTTCATTTACACAATGGAATACTATGCAGCAGAGAGAAAGAAGAAGCTCCTGCCCTTCGTGACAGCATGGATGGAACTGGAGAGCATTATGCTAAGTGAAGTAAGCCAGGTAGTGAAAGAAAAATACCATATGATCTCCCTATAAGTGGAACCTAATCAACAAAATAAACAAGTAAGCAAAATATAACCAGAGACATTGAATTTATGAACGAACTGACAGTAAACAGAGGGGAAGGAGGATGGAAATAACAGAGGAGAGAAGGGAAAGGGTCATCAAATAACATGTATAAAGGACCCATGGGCAAAGCCAAAGTGGGGTAAGACTGAGTTTGGGAGTTGGGGGTGGTTGGGTGGGGGAAAGTTGTGGTTGGAAAATGGAGACAACTGTATTCAAACATTAATAATAAATAATTAAAATGTAATAAAATAAAATAAAAGGTAAATAAATAAAAACACATCCTATTAGTGAAAGGGGCCTGAGATCTCTGAAGCCAGTCTTTTAGTTTCCTTATTCAAGTTTGGTTAAATGATTAATTTGGAGAGGTGCACAGAGCAATAATTTGAACTTTGGAGCCAGGGTGCTTAGCCTGGATCCCACTCTGCCACTTGCTCAGTCTGTGACTGTGAGTACACTATTCAACCTGCCGTGCCTCAGTTTTCTGGTGTGTGAAAGGCAGAACACTGGTGACTACCTCATAATATTGTTATCAGGATTAAGTAAAATAAAGAACTAAAGTGCTTAGAACAGTGCCTAGAAAGGAGAGTGAGAATGAGTGTAAGAATGGATCACAGAAAGTTCAAGATGAAAAGCATCTTAGGAATCATTGCACATATGAAGATGTGAGGACACAGGGAATGAAAAAGGCAGCCCAAGATTCACCTTGCAGAGAAAAATAAGGAACACTAAGAATTTCTGACCCTTTTCCTAGCTGGAGTTTTTCCTTCACTCTTTTTGTATACCTTGGAAGTGTTTAATAGAATATTAACTTAATTTGGTTTGCAAGAGGCTAGGCAAGAGAAAAATATGCTAGAGTCACAGAAGAGAGCATATTCTCTACTGGCTTCCCAGACCCTTCCTCCCCAGAGATATCCCACATAATAAAGAAGCTAGGATGCCTTCAGATGGCACAGGTACTCTTTTCTGGTGTTTCATCTCAAATGTGTTTAGTAAGGGAGGAAGGGGAAACTAATATTAACTGAGCACTTGTTCTTCACTGATTAAAGTCTTAAAAATAGCCGTGTGAGAGAAAAAATGTTCTTATTTTACAGATAAAGAAACTGAGGCTAGCATGGTTACAAAACTTGCCTAATATAAGCCTGCTATTTAGGGTCGAGTTGGGAATCAAACATATCAAAATCATTTATGCTGACTCCAAACCTTTTGTCTTCTATTGACTCATGGCTTCATCTTTTACACAGTGAGATTGTATTTTCCCACTTTCCACACTTTGCCATTCCATCCAGGACAATCTTGGAGACACTGGGGTGTAATCTCTCACTCATCCAATTGATGTAACTTTATGACCTATCCTATTAATAAGAAAATGAGCAATAGGAACTTTTTTTACACTTTTCCATCTTTTTATCCAGTGGTTTCTGAGTGGCCTACAGACTATCAGATATGAAATCTTTTAAGGATTTGGTAAAATCTGTCTGATTGCAGTGGGTTCTGTCTTAGGAGTGAGCAATACTTGTGCTATAAAATGATTTCTTTTATTATAGGAGATTTTTTTTAGAAAAAAAGGCCTTAAACAAAACATTTACCCAATGCATTTTACACATACTTTATTTTTCAAAAACCTAATTTTCTCAGACAACTGTCTCTTAACTCTTTACAGAATGATGAGGAAGCCACCTCAACCAGCAGCAAATGTGATCCTCTCAGTTTTCCAGGTGAGAAACAGGCCCTGCAGGTAGAGTGGTGAACCTGTGCAGAGCCAGAAGAACACATGTGTTGTCTTGCTGCTCAGACACCACTAATTTAACACCTTCTTAAGCTATAGGTACAGGTCCAGAGCCCTTGTGTACCAGCTGCACATTCTACCATGAATTCAGCCTAGTCACAGATACAAGACCAAAAGGGACTATGGGATATGCCTCACCTGTGCAGCTGAGGGTTGTGAGCCAAAGATCAAATCCAAGTTTGTTCTCTTATGCTTTGAATCCCCCAACGCCATCACACCTCAGTCCAGCCTATATAGGTATAATCTTATTTTTATTTACTTGTTGCCACATTCCCAAAGCTATGTCTCGCACCACTCTCTTCTACTCCCATGAGGGTCACTACCCCTGTGCTTTTCCCTGTTCACAAGAATTGTTTCTCTAATGAATCACGAGTATGGAGGCCATGGTGAATCCAAAGTTGAAGGAAGATAGGGAGGAGTGTGAGAACCACTGTGAGACAACTTCTGCCATGGGACCAGTGCAGCATGAGCTGCACCCTGGTGTGGGGCACCAGGGCAGCATGAGCTCAGGACAGGTGACTGCCAAGGGTGATGCTTATAGGTTTTTGAACCCCTCCTGGAGTAGCAGGGTTGGGGTGGCGGCCTGCACCACTCCCAGTCTGGCCTGGGCTCTTCTCCCTTAGTGAGCCCAGCCTCCTTCCCCTCTTGGGCCTGGAGAGGAAGGCTGGAGGGAAAATATGAGGAGGGGAAATTGGAGCATTGAGTGTAACCACACCAGTGAGAGCAGCTTTATTTCTGCCAATCACTAGCACCTGTTACTCATAAAAATAAATACCACTCCCAACCAGTGTCAACCACAGCACTGGGGGTTGTCCATGAGTGGCATTATGCTATGTACATGCTGCCATGGGTATGAAATGGGTCCTGACACAGGCTACCTATATATACATCCTAACCTCTTTGTCCCAGTTTCTTAATCCATACAATAGAACACATCAAAAGGGTATCTGGAGGATTAAATTTATTAATAAGATGAAGCACTGAAAATAATGGCACATTGATATTGATTGCCCAAAAAGGAAGGTCCAAGGTGGCAGAGCAGGAGCACACTGAGTTTGCCCCCTCCCAAAAACACATGGAATGTACACCTACATTTAGAGCAATTTCTCCTAAAAGATATTTGAGATACATTTGTACAGCTTCTGTACAACAAACAAGACAGAGAGAAATTGCATAGAGAAAATTGGGAAATGGTGAGCTCTCCAAAAGCTGAAGAAGTTCTCCAGAACAGGATGAACCAGTGAGTGCCATTGTTTACATCTCCCCTACAGCTGGATAGCAAGATAGGAGCTCTATCTAGGTTCTCTGGCTTACCTTCAGGGCTGCTGTATATTTTCCTAGCTACCTGCTCCCAGAGCTAGATCCAACAGGAACTGGAGGGCACCATAATTTGAAAGCAAGGGGCCTTTCTATTCAGATATTGATTCAGCAGCTATGGCAGGATGCTGCTACATTCATCCGCTGGGTTCATGCACATGAGGCTCCCCCATCTGGATAAGGTTTGTATCTAACAAATGCTGCAGAACCCACATGCAGGACTGCCCCTTCCAAAGACAGTGAGAAGATAGTAAGACACTGCTGCACATGCAGTTGGGGATTCTTCACACAGAGAAAGTGCAGATCTAGCAAAGCATTAAAGTATCTGCCTGCAGGGCTGCAGGATGCAGGTGAGTAGGGCACTGCTGTATATACATATGGGGCTGCCCTGCCAAGAGAGGATGAAAAACTAGCAGTGTGTGTTGGTGTGCCCCATCAGGAGAAAATGTAGTACCCCCACACAGGGCTGCCCTGTGCAGAGATAGTGGGGCACTGCTGTGCACACACATGGTGCTAGGAAGGGTCCATAATTAACAAAATTTATGGATACAGCAAAAGCATCTATAAGAGGAAGTTAATAGCTTTACAAGCTTACCTCAAGAAGCATTGAAAAATCCCAAATAAAGTATCTAACTTTATACCTAAAAGAATTAGAAAAAAAAAGAACAAACAAAATCCAAAGTAAGTAGAAAGAAGGAAATAATGATCAGACCATAAACAAACTAAATAGAGTCTACAAAAACAATTTGGAAAGATCATTCTGAAACAACTGAAATGAAACTAAGAGCTGGTTCTCTGAAAAGATAAATGAAATTGACACACCTCTAGCCAGACTCATCAAGAACAAAAGAGAGAGAGCACAAATAAATTAAACCAGATATAAAGAAAGAAAGATAACAAATGACAACTGATACCACAGAAATACAAAGGACCATTAAGGAATACTATGGACAATTATATGCCAATTTTTTGGACAATCTAGAAGAAATGGATAATTTTCTAGGAGGATACAATCTTCCAAAAATAACTCAGGAAAAAATAGAGACTCCGAACAGACTGATTACTAGCAATTATTTAAAATGTAATTTCAAAAAAAGTCACAACAAACAAAAACCCAGAACCAGGCATGTGTACTGGTAAATTCTACCAAACATTTAAATAACAAAAATTAATACCTATCCTTCTCAAACTACTCCAAAAAATTGAAGAGGAAGGAATTCTCCCAAACTAATTTTTAGAGGCCAGCATTGCCCTGATACCAAAACCAATGACACTATAAAAAAGAGATTCACAGGCCAATAATCCTGATCAACATGAATGCAAAAATCCCCAATAAAATACTAGCAAATTGAAATAGAAAAAAATCATTAAAATATTTATACACCGTAATCAAGTGAAATTTATACTAGAGATGCAAGTGTAGCAACAAAACAATTGATGTGATTCATCACATCCAATGATAAAAATCATATGATCATCTTAATAGACAGAGAAAAGTCACTTGAAAAACTTCAACATCCACTTATGATAATCTCAATGAAGTGATTATAGAAAGAACTTACCTCAACATGATAAAGGCTATATATGCCTAGCACACATCAATGGTGAAAAGCTGAAAGCTTTTTCTCTAAGATCAACATCACTTTTAGTCAACATTGTATTGGAAGTCCTAATTCAGCAATCAGACAAGAAAAAAAGGCATCCAAATTAAAAAGAAAGATGTAAAACTGTCACTATTTGCAGATGACATTGTACTATATAGACAAAACCGCAAAGGACCTACAAAAATTACCAGACTATGTAAATGAATTTAGTAAAGTAGCAGAATATGATGTTGATAAACAGAAATCTATTGCATGTCTACATATTAATAACAAACTATCAGAAGGAGAAATTAAGAAAAATCCCATTTAAAATTTTATTAAAAAGAATAAAACATCTAAGAATTAATTTAACCAAGGAGGTGAAAGACCTATACTCAGGTAACTATAAGACACTAACGAAAGAAGCTGAAGAAGACACAAATAAGTAGCAATGTATACAGTGCTCATGGGTTGGAAAGATTAATATTGTTAAAATAACCATACTACCCAAAGCAATGTACAGATTTAATGTGAAAACTATAAAAATACCAATGGCAGAATAAAGGATACCAATGGTAGTCCTCCCAGAACTAGCACATATAATCATAAAATGTATATGTAA
>PVKU01007828.1:37197-81868 GCA_004027475.1 Anoura caudifer
AAAAAAAAACACATATCTTAGATCAATAGAACAGAACAGAAATCTGAAAAATAAATATGGTCACTTACATGGTCAATTAATCTATGACATAAGAGGCAAGAATAGACAATGGGAAGATGACAATTTCTTCAACAAGTGTCACCAAGAAAATTGGCCAGATACATGGAAAAAGTGAAACTGGACCACTTTTGTATAATATATACAAAAATAAACTCAAAATAGATTAAAAATGTAAATTTAAGATCTGAAACCATAAAACTCCTAGAAGAAAAGATATACAGTAAATTATTTTACGTCAGTCTCAGTAATATCTTTTTTGATATGTTTCCTCAGGCAAGGGAAACAAAAGGGAAAATAAGCAAATGACTTATTTTTTGCACAGCAAAAAGCTTCTGCACAGCAAAGAAAACTATCAACAACAAGGAAATCTACTGAATTGGAGAATATATTTGGATATATCTGTTAAGGGGTTGATATCCAAAACATATAAGGAACTCATACAACTCCATAACAAAAACATTAACAATCTGGTGAAGAAATTAGCAGAAGCCATGAAAGACTTTTCTCCAAAGAAGAAATACTGGTGGATAATGGACACCTTAAAAGATGCTCAATATCACTAATCATCAGGGAAATGCAACTCAAAGCCACAATGTGATACCAGTTAGAATGACCATTATCAATACTAACAAATAACAAGTTTTGTCAAGGAGAAAAAGGAACCCTTGTACACTGTTGGTGGGAATGCAAATCTGCAGGGCCACTGTGGAAAACTATCCTTAGAAATTCCTAAAAATAAACAAACAAACAAACAAACAAACAAAAACGGTGAGAAAAGATCAACCATAGGACCCAGAAATTCCACAACTGGGCATTTATTTGAAGAAATTAATAACATTAATTTGAAAATATATGTGTATCCCTATGTTTATTGTAGAATTATTTACAATAGTCAAGATATAGAAGGAATCTAGGTGTCCATCAGTAGATTAAAGAATTTATGTGTGTACACATATATGTATATATATAAATATTTCATTACATATCATGGAATATTATCAGCAATAAACATGAATGAACTCTTGCCATTTGTGACAACATGGATGGACCTAGAGAGCATTATGCTAAGTTAAATAAGTCAGAGAAAGACAAATACTTCATGATCTCACTTACATGTGAAACATAAACAAAACAAAACAAACACAGACTTGCAGAAACAGAAATCAAATGGATGATTGCCAGAGAGGAGGCAGTTGGGGGATGTGTGAAAAAGGTAAAGGGAACTATGCTTAATAGTTATGATAAGATTTCAGAGTCAGATGATTACTAGAACTAGTGTTGTGATCAATTGTAAGGTAGTTAAATGCTGAATCACTATATTGTAAAACTGAAATTAATATAATATTGTAAACCAACTATAATTAAATTAAAAATAAATAACAAACAAAAAAGTGTTCAGTTAATGTTACTTCCTACTTTTTCCTTCTCATTTTACCTATGAAGAAGCTGAGCCTCAGAAAGTTTAAGTAATGAGCCTGAGATCACACAGCTAACAAGAGAAAGAGTGAAAAAATTGAAGCCAGCCTTCTGTGGTCCATTGCCCATGGTCTCCTTTAATTTTGTGTGCTTACTCCATGTGATCCATACCTTCTCTTTGTACCCTTGTGAAGAAGAACAAACAGCAGCTTCACTGCCATTCGAATCCAGGTCAGTCTTTCTTGCAAGCTGCCTGTGTTCAGGGCTTGGCATCCACCTTTTGGGTAATGAAGTGGAAGTACATTATTCATGTTGGGCACTTGAGATCAGATTGAAGACAGGATGACTCAGGTTCAGGGTTTCAGCCTCTGCCCAGCTTCTATTAATAGAGAGGAATTTAAATTAAGAGCTTAGTATATTAAAGGTAGAAAAGAATGACTGGAGTAGATTTTGAAGTGATTGTTCTTTACACCAGAGTTTGCTGATATGTTAAATGCCCTTCTTCAAAGGTAGCATCTCTGGATGGATGGTCAGAAGTGTGGCTGATTAGGTCCCAAGAAAACGTGCCAGAGGAGAAAGCTTCCTGGAGCCATGCAAAACCCTGGTGCACAGAGACTGAGGTGGCACACAAACAGCATTAAAATATAGTGTATTAATACAAAATGTGGGGAATAGTAAGGCCAAGAAATGGAGAGATAATTAGCATTGAAAAGATAGTTTCTTATCCATAAGAAGCTTATCATGCAAGGCCACAGGGGAAAGCACCAGGGTCACTCCGGAGGTAGAGGAGGAGGAGATATGAGCATTTATTGTGGTTTTCTTGGGAAAGGAAAGTGAGACAGGGTAAGTAGGCTTGGGATTGGCCAGTTTGAGTAATTTCAGTGGGCTCCGAGACAGAGGAGAATCCCTATGTGTCTAGTACCTGGCCCTGGAGTGATTAGGACAGGCAGAAAGAGGCCCACACTGTGAGATATGAGAGGTAGTTTAGGTATGGGCTCTGGATTGGTTGCTTTGCACTACAAAAAAATGCACTCATTTGTGAACTGCTTACTATCTCTAGGAATTGAGTAGCCCTAGAAGGGCAGCCCCTCCAGAGGAAGAAGTCCTCAAATGTCAAAGCATCAAATACAGAAAATGAAATACATTGTTAATACACTCTGACATTAGAGTAGAGCATCCATGGCTTTGGCAAATACTACTTGGGGGAGAATCATTGAGTTGTGATACACTGAAGGGGACAGACACCTCAGAAAAAACAAAGCTTTGGTGAAGTAGTATCTTCTGGACACCTGGCATCTTGTATGTGTAGAAGGACATCACAGATTCCTGAATGTCCACTCTGCTTGTCCAGTCCCACGTGACACAGATGCACAGTTCTGAATATGGAAAATGGCAGAAAGTGCATAATATCTTGCTTATATCTTCTCAAGAAGGGAAGTGCTGCATTGTTGTACATTAGTTATTGCTACTCTACCCAGTTTGCATTTCCTTTGTTAAAGATAAAGGAAGCCAGCAAGCTAGATCCCTTGTACTGAACTAGCCACAGTGGTCATGTCTGCATTACTTTCTCCTTTACAACAGGAAAACTGTGTGGTAGAAAAAAGACTAGCACTGAGGAGACCTGCTTCCAGCCTGACAGTGGCAGTAATATTAGCCCTACAACCTCAGGAAGATATTAGCCTTTCTGCATCTGTTTTCTTATAGATAAAAATGAGGGTTTGGACAAAGCACTTTTAAGCCTTGTATTTGTGCAAATGCAGAGTAATACTTGTGCAAAAGATGTTTAGAAATTGACAAAAATGATTCCAAATATCCTTCTACTTTGGAAACAAAATGGCTTTAACCATCTTCATTCTACAACACAACAGAATTTAATTCCTACAGAATTGACTGTAACTACAAGTCTATTACCTACCACTTTTATAAAATTTTTTCTTCAAGAGAAAGTTCAATTTCCCAAGATCAAGTACTATTATTTTAATGTGATTCTTTCTAGTATAATCACATTATGTTTTATATATAAATCCATACAAGCAAAAATTTTATGATTACTTATTTATGTAATAGGATCTGAGCACAGAATCAGGTTAAAAGAAAGTCATAGAGAATTTCAAAGGCTAAGTAATATTCCATTGTGTATATGTACCACCTCTTCTTTATCCACTCATCTATCAATGGACACAAGTTGCTTTCATAACTTGGCTATTGCAAATAATGTTATAGTGAACATAGAACTGCAAATGACTTTTCAAATTTGTTTTGCATGTCTTAGAATAAATACCCAAAAGTAGCATTGCTGGGTCATGTGGTAGTTCTATTTTTAATTTGTTAAGGAACCTCTATATTGTCTTCCATAGTGGCTGGACCAATTTACAATCAAATCAACAAATGTATGAGGTGATATCTCACTGTGGTTTTAATGTGCATTTCTTTGATGGTGAGTGATGTTGAACATTTTTTCATATGTCTGTTGACCATCTGTTTGTCCTCTGGAAAAACGTTGTTTATTCAGGTTCTCTGCCCATTTTTCAGTTGAATTATTTGCAGAGGAGGTGGGTTGGTGTTAAGTTGTATGAGTTCCTTATATATCTTGGATATTAAAAGTAATAAGATATATCATTGGCAAATATCTTCTCCCATTCTATAGGTTGTCTTTTTGTTTTATTGATGGCTTCCTTCCTGATCAAAAACTCCTTATGTTTTTAATTAATTTATTTTCTTCAGTTTTTAATTGAATCTATTGGGGTGACACTGGTTAACAAAATCATACAGGTTTCAGGTACACAGTTCTACAACACATCATCTGTACAATGTATTGTGTGTTCTCTGCCCCAAGTCAAGACTCCATCCCATTTATTCCCTCATACACTTCTCCATCTCCCTCCACCCACCCCTTGTCAATCACCACGATATTGTTAGTGTTCATGAGTTTTTTCTTCTTTTTTTGCTCAACCTCTCCATCCTCTCAGTTTTCTCCCCCCAATAACTGTCAGTCTGCTCTCTGTCTTTGAGTCTGTCACTATTTTGCTCATTAGTTCATTTTGTTCGTTAGATTCCACATATGAGTGAAATCATACGGTACTTGTGTTTCTCTGAAAGGCTTATTTCACTTAGCATAATACTCTCCAGGTCCATCCATGCTCTTGCAAAGGGTAACATTTCCTACTTTTATAGCTGAGTAATACTCCGTTGTATAAATGTACCAGAAGTTTTTTATCCACTTATCTACTGATGGTCTTTGGAGCTGCTTCTAAATATTGGCTATTATAAATAATGCTGCAATGAACATAGAGGGGTATATATTCTTTTGAATTAGTGTTTTGGGTTTCCTTGGATATATCCCCAGAATAGGAATTGCTGAGTCATAAGACAGTTACATTTTTAATTTTTTGAGGTAACTTCATACTGTTTTCCACAGTAGCTGCACTGATCTGCATTCTCACCAACAGTGCCAAGGATTCCTTTTCTCCAAATCATTACCAAGACTTGTTTGTTGATTTATTGATGATAGCCATTCTGAGAGGTATGAGGTGATATCTCATTGTGGTTTTCATTTGCATTTTCTGATGATTAGTGACTTTGAACATCTTTTCATATGCCCTTTGGCCATGTGTATATCCTCTTTGGAGAAGTGTCTATTCAGGTCCTTTGCCCAACTTTTAATTGGTGTTGTTTTCTTAGTGTTGAGTTTTATACATTCTTCATAAATTGTGGATATTAGCCCCTTATCAGATATATCACTGGTAAACATATTTTACCATTCAGTGGGTTGTATTTTCATTTTGTTGATGGTTTCCTTTACTGTGCAAAAGCTTTTTAGTTGGATGTAATTCATTTGTTTATGATTTTTTGTTCCCCTTGCCCAATACAAAAACTTACACATAGATGTTCATGATGCATTATTCATAATGGCCCAAAAGGAGAAAAGACTCTGGTGCCCATTAACTGTAGATAAATAAATAGAATGTGGTATAGCCATTCAATGGAATATTATATGCAACAACATAGATAAACCTTGAAAACATTAAGTAAAAGAACCCTGCCACAAAAGGCCACATATTGTATATTTTCATTTATATGAAACATCTAAAATAGGCACATCTATAGAGACCAAAAGTAGATCATGGTTGCTTAAAGTAGGGGTTGGTTGTTAGAGGGAGAAGGATGGAGATTGACTGATAATGGGTATGTGGTTTTATTTAGGAGGGACGAAAATGTTCTATAATTAGACCATGGTGATAGTTGCACATTCTGTGAATATTTTAAAAGCAGTGGAGTACCCTTTATATCAGTAACTTTTATAGTATATAAATTATATTTCAATAAAGTTATTTTTAGGTAAAAAAGGATATTACTAAGAGAGGTGTCAAAGAGTTTACTGCCTACATTGTCTTCCAGGAGTTTTATGACTTCAGGTCTTACATTTAAGTCAATATGCCCTGAAGGGGCATTTTCTTAACCAGAAAGGGGATCTAGCCTCCAGAAACTTCCACCCATCCCCAGTAGCCATCTGATTCTCCTTGTCCTTTGGGACCAGGACTTTGATCTGCTTTCAGATTTTTATCTTCAATCTTGTCCAGTGAATGATTCCTGATATTTGGTGCAAAAAAATAGTTGTGCCTTTTTTCTTCTAATTTACAGTTAGTAAATAGTCTGGAGAGACATTAGCTCATTTTACAGGTGCAGAGGTTGACCAGTGAACCTACTTTTCCTGCCCAGGTAGTGGAGGACCTTAGGATAGAGACCTAGGTGTTTGGATTCTTTCCACGGTTTTCCTCCTAGCACCAATTCCAAAACTGTTTTAAGGAAGCTTATTGTTTGTTTATTTGCTCATTTGTTTCAACTGGAAAACAGAATTTGGAATAGACTTATGCTAAATAGGAAGGAAGCTGCATTATTTAATGGCTTGATAAACATCCTCTTCTAATGCTGAGTAATTTCTATCTAATATGAATTCAGCATGGCTGACTGAAATAGAGTGTTGTTTTTGGTGGTAAGCAGATTATGAATAATTTGAGAATGTGCTGTACTTTGGGAGACAGGGATGGCATGGTATGAGCCAGTTGAGTGAGGACCTGTGACAGGAAAGAGGGCAGCAGAAGAGAAGAGGACTTGGGCAGCAGGTGGGTGCCAGCTGATGAATATTACTATCAACTGGCCATCAGGGACAGAGAAAAAGTTTTTCTTTTGGTTCCTCAGAGATACAGAATTGAAGCTGCAAGTATCAGTTTCCTAGCTTAGCCTAAATAGAAAAATATGTTCCAAAGGCACACTATATGGGGAAGACAGGACTCACTTATGGGAGTTGTTATATCTGTACTGAACGGTCTGCTCTGGCTCCAAAGACCTGGGAAATGAGTCCACTCACACTGGGATCACATTTGAAGAAGGATCACAGGTATAGCTCTGGGCAAGGGTGAAACAGCATTGGAGACACCCTTTTAAAGGGGAAGCCCCTTCCTGTTCCCACCCCACTGTCAGCTTGAACCATGGAAATGGATTTCATCTTTCCTTGAGATCCCAATGGCTTGTAAGCCTTTTAGTGCAAGGGAATCTGGTGTGTTTGGACAGTTCATTTCAGCATTTGTTCACAAGCTCCTGTGGAGTAGCATCTGACACTCAGGAGGGACTCAATGGGTAAACATGTCCTGAGAAGGAATAAGGGAATGAATGAATGAAGCAGTCTCTTAGATGCAGCCCTTTTCTCCAATTCCTTTACTTACTCCCACTCCAAAACTCTGTCTGGCTGCCTGCTTCCTGTCACCAGGGCCTCCCAAGTCTGCTATACCTCTGACATTGAAAAGACATGGAGTTCTTGAGGTATGGCAGTGTTCACAGCCTTCACCCTTGCTCCCCAGATGCTTCTCTGGCTCCAGTGGAATTCTCTCTCCAAGCTCATTGCCTCAGAGTTCCCTCAGCCCCAACCCCTTGGTGCTTTCTTCCTATGCCTCTCCTGACTGCAAAACTTTGTGATATCACATCAGATTCACACTTTTCCCCTTTCTCTGTCAGATTCCTATAGGGCTCTGCCAGAGGCAGCAGATGGAAAGTTTGCATCCCTACAAAATCCATATGTTGACACTGTAACTCCAATGCCATAGATAGTATTTGGAGTTGGGCCCTCAGGGATAATTAGGGTTAGATGGGGTCATGGGGGTGGAGCCCCCATGATGATATTAACATCCCAATAAGTTCCCATGATGAAAAGACAGAACCTTCTTTCTCTCAAGTCTGTGAGGACACAGTGAGAAAGCAGCCATTTGCAAGCCAGGAAGAGACTTCTCACCGGAATCAGAATGGACGGAACCTCGATCCTATACTTCCAGCCTCCAGAAGTGTGAGAAATAAATGTCTGTTGTTTAAGCCACCCAGGCCAAGGTTTTTTTGTTTGTTTGTTTGTTTGTTTGTTTGTTTTGGGGGGTAGCTCAAACTGAGAAGGAAACTGAGCACCCTGCCTAAGGGGGTGGAACACAGGCCTGTCAGGTCTCCTGAAGGATGTGGGCTGGAGCCCCATGAACACAAGTCTCAACACTGACTCCAGACCAGGAGTGGGGTAGACTGTCCCTTCCAGTTCCCTTGAAGATGTTGGGCACACACTCAGGCAACAAAGGAGGAGGACCAATCCACCATCTTATCTGCGTGTGGTTTAAAGAGCCTTTGCTCAGGTCTGTCATGTATAGTTGCACAATGCATTGATCAAAGGCCCCAGGCTGAAGTCCATCTTGCAGTATGCTTGCCAAGCTGTGTGCTCTAAAAAAGTGGACACTTTTCTAATTCTCGTTTTTAAATTTGCACAAAGCTGCCTTGTAGTAGTAGAGTAGCTCTCTGGCTCCCTGCCTCAGACTTTCTCTCCTATGTTTTTCTTCCCATCCCCTTTAAGAGTCCTGGTGACAACTCACACAACTTCCACTACAAATGAGCTGAGCCCTGTATTTCTTACACTTGTCTTCCAGACAGCCTTATAACTTGTATGCAACAATGCATGCCCTGAATGTTTAGTGGTGAGGGTAAGCTCTGTGAGCTCAGAGGTCCTTGTCCCAATTCACCTAGCAGAACCCCTGACACTTCGAGTGTGTTCCATCAATGCTAATTGAACAGCTCAGGTGTTCAGTCCATTCCTACCTGGTCCATTGGGCAAACATTAATTATTCTGCAGAATTTGGTTCCTCACCAACTTACTTAGTGAAACCTTCCTTGCATCCCCTGGACAAGGCTCTGGGGTCTGATCCCCCTGACAACAGGCACCACATGGATCCTATTTGTACTCTGGCCTGGATCTCAAAGAAGGGAATGGTGCAGGCCTGATTTTGCAGCCTTAGGACCCCATGGACTACTCAAACCACAAATACCTTTGCAATGAATAAATAAGAATCCCTAAGCTTTTGCTTTTGAGGATTTTCCACTTCCTTAATTATTATTAATAACAAAAGTACTTGGTTATTGCTTTACACTTTTCCTTATTTTGAATCATGAAAAATTTCAAATGCAGAAAACCAGAATAATAAACAGATAACTACAAACTTCCACCTAGATTGAACAGAAGCTGACATTTTACTATATTGTTTTACACACTTTTATTTTTTAAAAAGCATCACAAATACAGATAAATATGGACAAATCCTCTTTCTCCACCTCCTTTCCTCCTTGAGACACATTTTTAAGTTGGTATATATTATTTCACATACTATGAACTTTTGTTACATGTATATGTGTATAAAAACAATAAGTACTCTTCTTTTGTATATTTAAATGGCACATTAATTGGATTACATGATGCATAATATTTTATAACAAGCCTTTAAAATTTTGACACTTTAAATTTATCCACATTGATACATACAAATCTAGTTCATTCATTTTAACTGCTGTTATTTGAAAACTACAATTTATATCTCCACTCTATTAAAACATCAAGGTTACACTCATTCTTATACTAATCTGGTACATGGTTCCAAGGGTTTTTTTAAGACTCATACATGGAATTGAAATTTCTAAGCTGTTGATGACATTCAGCTTCAATTTTCTAGATATTGCCCAAGTGATTTCAGAATTGTGGCACTGTACCCAGATTAGACATCTAAGAGCACTATGTCTCCACACACCTTCCCCAGTTGCCAAAGCCTGCTTTATACCCACCAGAAGCTGACTAGCTGACTTGCTGGATGTGGGATGATGCTTCCTTTTTCTCTGCATTTACTTGAACATTTTACCATATGTTCATTAGCTATTTGAACTTTGCTCTTGTTGAATTCCCTGTTTATTTTTTTTATTCACTTTAATCATTTTTGTTTTTCCTTTACTTATCTGTTTGAGGAATTTAAAAAATATTCTGTGTTATTTGCCAGTTTCATTTATTACAAATAACTTCCACCACTTGTGGCTTGTTCTTGCTTTGCTTATATGATCTCTTGTGTAGAAGTTTTTATTTTTAATATAATCCATTTATCAATATTTCTCTTACAGTTTGTGCCATTCATAGCCTGTTTAAGAAATCTTTTCCTAACATGATATCAAAATAGTCACTGAAGCTTTATTTTACATTTTATACAGTTTATATTCTTCATGTCTGCTTTTCAAATGTAGGCCTTGAATATTTATGGATGATGTGAGATAAGAATCTGATTCTATTATTTTCTATATTATAAGCCAGTCTCCCTAGCACCACTGATTTAGTAATTCAATTTTAACCTATTGCTCTATAATTCTATTCCTGTCACAATCAGGTTTTTATGTTAATGGATATATGTCTGGTTCTATGCCTTTGTTATTCTCACCTGTCTGTATGCCAATACCACAAAGTCAAATAGTTGAACTTTTCCAGACTTGGATATCTCCTAAGACCACTCCCAGTTATTCTTTTTCAAAATCGTCTCTTTGTACTACTGGATCTTTGCTTTTACCATATTTATTTTTAAAAGAGTTTATTAAGTCCTTCAAAAAATCCTATTTTTAGCTGTAATTATGTTTAACTGGTTTATTGCATTCAGAAAAATTACTTATTTTTATAAATTAATTCAATTTTGGGGGTTCCCTTTTCATATGTTTCAAGTGCATAATTCTACAATACATCATCTGTATATTGCATTGTGTGCTCACCATCCTTAGTCTAATTTCCTTCCATCACCATATATTTGACTTCTTTTAACCTCCTTTTAAAAATATCATATTTTAACTACAGTTTACATTTGATATTATTTTGTACTAGTTTTAGGTGTACACATAGTGGTTACACAATCATATACTTTATAAAGTTGTCCCTCTGATGTTTCAAGTAACCACGTGGCACAGTATATTGTTTTTACAATATTATTGACTCTCTTTCTTATGCTGTATTTTTACATCCTCATGCATATTTTGTGACTACCAATTTGTATTCTAAATTCCTTCACTTTTTTTAACCAGTCCCCCAACTCCCCTTCCATCAGACAACCATCAGTCTGATATCTTAATCTATGAGTCTGTTTCTATTTTCTTCATTCATTTATTTTGCTCTTTAGATTCCACATACAAGTGAAAAACATAAGGAATTTGTCTTTCTGTCTGACTTATTTCACCTCTCAAAATGCCCTCTAGATTCATCCATGTTGTCACAAATGGTAATATTTCATTCCTTTTAATAACCAATTAATATTCTATTGTATCTATGTACCACTTTTTTCCACCTGTCTATTGATGAACGCTTGGATTGCTTTGATATTGGCTACTGTAAATAACATAACAAAGAACATAGGTGTGCATATATCTTCTCGAAATAGTGTTTTAAATTTCATCAGATATGGAATTCCGGGATCATTAGGTAATTCTATTTTTATTTTTTTAGGAACCTCCATATTGTTTTCCATAGTTCCTACACCAATCTGCATTCTCACCAACAGTGTATTCCAACACTTGTTCTTTTTTTACTTATTGATGATAGCCATTCTGGCAAGTGTGAGATAATCTGTCAATGTGATTTAGGATCTTTGCATATGTTTATAAGCCATCTGTATGTCCTCTTTGAAAAAGTGTCTATTAAATTTTTATGCCCATTTTTTATTGCTTGTTTGAGGTTTTTGTCTTTGTTTTTATTTTGGTGTACTGTATGAGCTCTCAATACATTTTCATTATTAAGCCCTTAACAGATGTATAATTGACAAAAATGATCTCTCATTCAGCAGTTTGTCTTTTCATTTTGTTGAGTGTTTTATTTGCTGTACAAAACATTTCACTTTGATATAGTCCCACTTGTTTATTCTTTTCTTTTCTTTCTCTTGCCTAAGAAGATATATCAGAAAAAAATATCGCTAAAAGAAATGTCAGAGATTCTACTGCATATATTTTCTTCTAGGAGTTTTATGGTTTTAATGCTTACATTTAAATTCATCTATTTTGAGGTTACTCTTCTACAAGGAGGTGATCTAGTTTCATTTGTTGCATATATTTGTTCAATTTTCCCAAGACCCTTTATTGAGGAGCTTGTCTTTACCCCATTGTATGTTCTCACTTATATTGCCATATATTAATTGACCATTTAGGTATGGGTTTATTTCTGGCCTCTCTATTATTTTTTAATTATTTTATTATTGTTCAATTACAGTTGTCTGTATTTTCTCCCCCTCACTCCACCCACCCCATCCAAACCCACCTCCCTCCCTTGCTTCAATCCTGCCCCTTGATTTTGTCCATGTGTCCTTTACAGTAGTTCCTGAAAATCCTTCTCCTCACTGTCCCCTTCCCCCTCCCCTCTGGCTATTGTTAGATTGTTCTTATTTTCAATGACTCTGGTCACTACTTTTTTCATTTGCTTTTTCTTTTGTTGATTATGTTCCAGTTAAAGGTGAGATCATATGGTATTTGTCCCTCACTGCCTGGCTTATTTCACTTAGCATAATGCTGACCACTTCCCTGGATGCTGTCCTAAAAGGTATAGGCTCCTTCTTTCGCTCTGCTGCATAGAATTCCATTGTGTAAATGTACCATAGTTTTTTTGATCCACTCATTTGCTGATGGGCAACTAGGTTGCTTCCAACACTTTTGGCTATTGTAAATTGTGCTGCTATGAACATTGGGGTGCATAGGTTCTTCTAAATTGGTGTTTCAGGATTCTTGGGATATAATCCCAGCAGAAGAATTGCTGGATAAAAAGACATTTCCATTTTTACTTTTCTGAGGAAATTCCATATTGTTTTCCATAGTGACTGCACAAGTCTGCTTTGCCACCAACAGTGCACTAGGGTTCCCTTTTC
Source organism: Anoura caudifer (assembly GCA_004027475.1). NCBI lineage: Eukaryota > Metazoa > Chordata > Mammalia > Chiroptera > Phyllostomidae > Anoura > Anoura caudifer. Next base: position 49,899 of record PVKU01007828.1, read on the forward strand.
TTTTCTCCACATCCTCTCCAACACTTGCTTGTTGATTTGTTTATGTTGGCCATTCTGATGGATGTGAGGATATATCTCATTGTGGTTTTAATTTGCATCTGTCTGATCGCCAGTGATGCTGAGCATCTTTTCATGTGTCTCTGGGTCCTCTGTATGTCCTCCTTGGAGAATTGTCTGCTCAAGTCTTTTGCCCATTTTTTAATTGGGTTTTTGGTTTTCCTGGAGTGGAGTTGTGTGAGTCTCTATATATTTTGGAGATCAAGCCCTTGTCCCTGGTGTCATTGGCAAATATGTTTTCCCATACAGTTGACTCCATTTTAATTTTAATGCTGTTTCCTTTAGCCATGCAGAAGCTTTTTAATTTGATGAGTTCCCATTTGTTTATTTTTTCCTTTATGTCCCTTGCCTTAGAGGATATATCTGTGAAGATGTTGCTGTGTGGAATATCTGAGATTTTCCTGCCGATGTTTTCCTCTAGAACTTTTATGGTGTTATGACATATTTAAGTCTTTTATCCACCTTGAATTTATTTTTGTGTATGGTGTAAGGTGGTGATGGAGTTTCATTTTTTTTTTTTTTTTTTTTTTTGCATGTAGCTGTCTAGTTCTCCCAACACCATCTGTTGAAGAGGCTATTTTTGCTCCATTTTATGCTTTTCTGCTTTTGTCAAATATTAATTAACTGTAGAGACTTGGGTTCATTTCTTGTCTCTCTGTTCTGTTCCATTGGTCTATGTGCCTGTTTTGATGCCAGGACCAGGCTCTTTTGATTACAGCAGCCTTGCAATACAGTTTGATATCAGGTACTGTGATCCCTCCTGCTTTGTTCTTCTTTCTCAAAATTGCTGTAACTATTCAGGGTCATTTATGGTTCCATATAAATTTGTGAAATGTTTATTCTGAATCTGTGAAATATGTTATGGGTACTTTAATAGGTATTGCATTGAATCTATAAATTGCTTTGGGTAGTATAGACATTTTGATGATGTTAATTCTTCCAATCCATGAGCATGGTACATGTTCCCATTTGTTTGTGCCTTCCTTAATTTGTCTGTTCAGTGCTGTATAGTTTTCCTTTTTAATTTATTTTAATTGTTGTTCTTGTACACTTTTCTGTCTTTTATTCCCATCCCAGCCTACCACCACAGCCCTCCCCACCTCCCTCCCATTTCCACCCTCCTAGTTTTTATCCATGTGTCCTTTATACTTGTTCCTGTAAACCCTTCCCCTTTTCCCCTGATCTTCCCTCCCCTCTCCCCTCTGGTGACTGTCAGTCTGTTCTCAATTTCAGTGTCTTTGGTTATATAGCCAAGTGTTGGAAGCAACCCAGGTGCCCATCAGTAAATGAATGGATCAAAAAACTATGGTACATTTACACAATGGATTTCTATGCAGCAGAAAGAAAGAAGGAGCTCCTACCCTTTGCAACAGCATGAATGGAACTGGAGAGCATCATGCTAAGTGAAATAAGCCAGAAAGTGAAAGACAAATACCATATGATCTCACCTTTAACAGGAACCTAATCAACAAAACAAACAAACAAGCAAAATAGTTTTCTGAGTACAGGTCTTTTACCTCCTTGGTTACATTTATTCCTAGGTGCTTTATTTTACTTGTTGCTATTTCAAACAGGATTTTTTTCCTGATTTCTCTTTCTGATATTTCATTGTTAGTATACAAAAATGCCTTTGATTTCTGAGCATTGACTTTATATCTGGCTGTTTTGCCAAATTCATTTATTAGGTTGAGTAGTTTTTTTGGTGGAGTCTATAGGATTTTCGATGGACACTATCATGTCATCTGCAAACAGTGACAGTCTTGTTTCCTACTTTCCAATTTGGATGCCTTTTATTTCTTTTTCTTGTCTGATCACTGTGACTAGGACTTCCAGTACTATGTTGAATAGGAGTGGTGAAAGTGGGCATCCTTTTCTTGTTCCTGATCTTAGTGGGAAAGCTCTAAGTTTTTGTCCATTGAGTATGATATAGGCTGTAGATCTGTCATATATGGCCTTTATGGTGTCAAGGAATGCTCTCTAGTCCCACTTTGCTGAGTGTTTTATCATAATGGATGCTCTACCTTATCAAATGCTTTTCCACATCTATTGATAAGATCACGTGATTTCTGTGTTTCATTTTGTTGATATGGTGTATTATGTTTATTGTTTTGTGAATATTATACTATCCTTCCATTCCTGGGATGAATCCCCCTTGGTCATGGTGCATGATCTTTTTAACATATTGCTGGATGTGGCTTGCATGTATTTTGTTGAGGATTTTAGCATGTATGTTCTTCAGTGATATTGGCCTGAAGTTTTCTTTGTGTGTCTTTATTTGGTTTTGGGATTAGAATAATGTGGCTTCATAAAAAGAGTTTGGGAGTCTTCCATCTTCTTGATTTTTCTCAAATAATCTGTGGAGGATGGAGGTTATCTCTCCCTTAAATACTTTGTAAAATTCTCTTGTTAAACTATCTGGTCTAGGGCTGTTGTGCGTTGGAAGCTTTTTAATTACTGTTTCAATTTCACCAAGTGTTATTCATCTGTTCAGGCTTCCAGCTTCTTCTTCATTGAGTTTTGGTAGATTATATTTTTGTAGAAATGTGTTCATTTCATCTATGTTTTCATATTTCTTGGCATATATTTGCTCATAGTAATTTCTTACAATCCTTTGTATTTCTGTGCTATCGGTTGTAATCTCTCCTGTTTCATTTCTGATTGTGTTTATTCAGTTCCTTTCTCTTTTTTTCTTGATGAGGCTGCTTAAAGTCTTGTCAATATTGTTTATCTTTTCAAAGAAGCATCTCCTGGATTCATTGATCCTTAGATTTGTGCTTTTAGTTTCTCATTTAATTGTTCTCTGATCTTGCTCTGGGTTGTCTTTGTTGCTGTTCTTCAAGTTCTTGTAGGCGTAGCATTAGGTTGTGTATTTGAAATGTTCCTATCTTTTTTAGGTAGGCCTGTATCACTGTGAACTTTCCTCTCATGACTGCATTCACTGTGTTACATAAGTTTTGGATTACTGTGAGTTCATTTTTCTTTATTTCCATAATTTTTTTTATTTCTTCCCTAACCTCATTCTTGACCCATTCATTGTTTAATAGCATGCTATTCAATCTCCATGATTTTGAGGAGTTGGGGATTTTTTCCTTGAAGTTGGCTTCTAGTTTCAGTCCGTTATGGTCAGAGAAAATGCTTGATATGATTTCAATATTCTTGAATTTCTTGAGGTTTGTTTTGTTTCCTATCATGTGTTATCTTTGAAAATATTCCATGTGCATTTGAAAAGAATGTGTATTTTGCTTGATCAGGATGAAGGCCTGTATATATATCAGTTAAGTACACTTCATCTAGGACATTGTTCAAAGCCACAATATCTTTGTTGATATTTTTGGAAGATTTGTCCACTTTTGACAGTGGGATGTTAAAATCTCCTGCTGTAATTGTGTTGCTATCAATATCTTTCTTGAAGTCCTCCAAGATTTTCTTCAGGTATTTGGGTGCTCCTATGTTGGGGGCATATATATTTTACTATGTTTATGTCTTCTTGATGTATTCTTCCTTCGAGTATTATGAAGTGACCTTCTGGATCTCTTTTTATGGCTCTTTTTTGAAGTCTATTTTGTCCAGTGTGAGTATTTATATCCCAGGGTTTTTTTTCCTGTCCATTTGATTGGTATATTTGTTTCCAGCTCTTCTCTATCTGTCTGTCTAGGTTTTTGTTCTTAGATGGGTCTCCTATAGGCAGCACATGTGTTTCTTATCCATTCTGCCTTTCTGTGTCTTTTGGTTGGGGCATTTAATCCATTTATATTTAGGGTTATTAGTGATAGGTACTTATTCATTGCCAAATGTTTATACTTGTGTTCCTCTCTCTTTCACTGTTTTTCTTCCTGTTCTTAAAGCAAACCCTTTAGCATCTCCTGCAGAGCTGATTTGGAGGAGATATATTCTTTGAGACTTCGTTTGTCCATAAAGCTCCTTATTTGGCCTTCCATTTTTATTGACAGCCTTGCCAGATAAAGTAGTCTTGGTTGCAAGTCTCTGCTTTTCAAAAGGAATATTTCTTGCCATTCCCATCTGCCTTGTAGTGTTTCCATTGAAAAGTCAGCTGCAAGTCTTATCAGGGCTCCCTTGTATGTTACTTCCTGTTTTTCCTGTGCTGCCTTTAAGATTCTCTCATTATCTTGGAATTTTGTCATTTTAATTATGATGTGTCTTGAAGGGGACCTCTTTGGGTTCCTCTTGATTGAGACTCTCTGTGTCTCCTGGACTTGTGTGACTTTTTCTCTCATCAAATTAGGGAAGTTTTTCATCATTACTTTTTCAAACAGGTTTTCTACCCCTTTCTCTTTTTCTTCTCCTTCCGGTAACCCTATTACACGGATATTATTACATTTCATGTTGTCCTGCATTTCCCTTAACCCCTCTTCATTCTTTCTGAGCCTCTTTTCCTTTTCTTGCTTTTTCTGGGTGTTTTTTTCTACCTTGTCCTCCAGCTCACTGGTCTGATCCTCTGCTTAATCTAGTCTGCTTTTGATATCTTCTACTATGTTCTTCAGTTCAGAAATTGTGTTCTTCATTTCCTCTTGTCCCTTGTTGATAGTTTCCATTTCCTTTTTCATGGTGATATACTTTGCAGTGAGTCTTTTGTAGTTTTCCTATAGTTTTTGGTAATTCTCTGTAAGCTCATTGAGCTTCCTTATAACCATTGTTTTGAATTCAGTATCTGATAGTTGACTTGCCTCAATTTCATTTAGCATTTGTTCTGTGATTTCCTCCTTTCCTTTCATTTGCGGATTCTTTCTTTGTCTTCCCATCGTTTGTGAGACTCTTCTTGTTAGCCTCTGCTCCTTAAATTTATCTTTTCTGACTCCCTGGGTTTATGGTGTGAACTTCTATGGTAGAATACCTGTGAGATTGAGTGGTGCAGTCTCCTTGATCTCACAAGCTCACTGGTCTTGGGCTGTTGTTAATGTTAGCTCTGTGTATGTCTTTGGGTTTTGATTGTTCCTGGGTCTTTCTTTGGTGGGTCCTTCCCTCCAGCTGGTTAACTGAGGGTCACTCTGTTCATCACCTCTTGTATTTTATTGTGCAGGTGTGGGCAGGTTGTTTTGAAGCTGGTTCTTCCATGTGTACAAGGTTTTGGGATTCTCTCTTGCTCTTGTTCAGTTGTTTGTTCTGGGTAATTTCTCCACTATTTAGTTGTATTTCCAGATAGGTCCTGGTTTGCATTAGTGTGGCTTCCACTCCCTCCTTTACCTTCTTCTGTTGTTATCTGTTGGTGGTTCCTTTGTTGTTGGGTTTCCTCTTCCATCGGGTATCCTGGTGTTCACCGCTTCCACCTATTCTTTTTTGTGGTCAGTTGGAGGGGGAAGGCAAATGGTTTAAGACAGTAAGAGTGCATTTTTTTATATTTACAGTACCAATGTACAGAAAAATAAGAAATCCTTTTGATATGTGTAGTGTTAACTGTGATATTCCACCCAACTAGCCACTTTTTAGAAAGGGTGGAAAGAAGTTAAGAATTGTTGGGGAGGAAAGAATTGTGAGTTGGATCTAGAAAGCAGTGAGCTTGTGGGAGGTCAGATTATAAGGTAAATTGTGAGTAAAAGATAGTAAATAGGTGCATTGTGTGAGAGAAGAGAGTTAACCACAACAATAATTAAGTTCAGGAAACCATGAAGTGGGCTAAGATCTGGGAGGGGTGCTGTGTAGTATTTACAATTGTATGGAACAGCTATTATTTACAATAATAATGGAGCACCAATCATATGACAGAATCTATGTGATCTGGATAACCAGAATAGGAAGTATAGGACCTAGAGTAGTGTGCTAATGGAACATAAGTGAAGTGAAAGACAGTAAATTAACAATACACTATGAAAGAGAGAACAAAGGAAACAAGTCAAACAATACAATTTAACCAGCCAAGTGAAGGAACTAAACAGAAAGAAGAGGAATTCAAAAATATTAATAAAATAAAAGATGTAAGAATAATGAAAAAATAATAATACAAATATGCAACAACTTTCAAGTTCTCTGTAGTAGCAATGTGAAACATGCCTCACTATCTCAGCTGTTGGGATGACCCCTTTTAGGGTCTAACTCTGATTTTTTCACAGTTCCAGGTTTTTTTGTCTCACTTGTGGGAATTTAATAAAAAAAAGAAGGAAGGAAGAAGAGATAAAAAGGCAAAGAAAGGAAGAAGGAATAAAACAAGACAGAAGGAAAGAGGAGTTAAAAGATAAAAATATAAGAAAAATAAAAAATAAAGAATTACTTTAAAAAAAAGCCTCCTGCTGGCTTCAAACTGGCCAAACCAGTTCTGCTGGTCTTCCTGGCTGCAGCAGGTTGATGTGTGATTGGTTTAGCTTTTCTCACTTCTTGACCCAAACTCAGTCAGCCTCCAGCCCAGTTCCCCAGCAGCCTGTGTTCCTTCAGGTTCTGTAGGTTCAGGCACGCACTCTCCCCAGGGCTATGGGTGTGAGCTTGGGTGCCTCTTCCTGAAGCCTGGGGTGTGGGCACTGCGCCTTTCCCAGAGCGCACTCTCCCTGGGGCTATGGGTGGGCTTTTGGCCAGGCCACCTCCAGTCCCTCATGTTCTGGCACGGACTCTTCCCAGGGATATGGGAGTGTGTGTAGGGCCTTCTGTGCCACCTCGGGAGCGCAGTGTGGCTGGGTGGGGAGGAGGCCAGAGTGGCTGCTGCAAGAAAATTCCTCAAACAGCCGCTGAGTGTCCCTTTTTATTTTTCCTTTTTCTTTCTGAGAAATTCCTCCTGCTAAAGCTTGACTCTTCATGCAGAGGCCTGGCCTCTCACACAGCCCAATTCTCCAACCAGACTGAGGATTATCAAGGTCAGGACCCATCTTGGCCCAACTCTCAACTCTTCCCAGCCATTGTCCACAAACTCTATGGGGGCCCACAGGCCCTGTGTGTTTGCCACTTCATCCTCATTCCCCTACCTGCAACTTCAAGTAACCAGGGCTTTCCTGGTGATGCTCAAACTTTGTTTGGCAGAGGAGGGAACCATTGACCTGGCTCTTTCCCAAGGACCCTGTGGCAGACCTTGGAGGGGCCAGGCTTGGGGCTGCAGCCACCCTGGTCCCAGGGACCTTATTGTTTTGTTTGTTTGTTTTTAAAAATTGTATTCATTTATTTTTAAAGAGAGGGGAAGAGAGGGAGAAACAGAGGGAGAGAAACAGCAATGTGTGGTTGCCTCTCATGTGGCCTCCACTGGGGACCTAGCCTGCAGCTCAGGCATGTGCCCTGACTGGGAATTGAGCTGGCAAGCCTTTGGTTTGCAGCCCGCCCCCAACCCACTGAGCTATACCAGCTAGGACGGGACCTTACTGTTTTGAAGAACTCTGCTTACCATCTGTTTTTTCAATGTCCTCTGTAATTTTTGGTCCCCTATCTTCATATATGCTGGGGTACTGTTTGCTGTTTGCTCTGTTCCTCTGTAAATCAACTAGGTGTTTCACCCATGTGCAGGGGGAAGTAGAATCCTCTCCCACCTACCTCACTGCCATCTTCCTGTCCCTGGCCTCTCTGTTATGTTTCATTGATCTATGTGTCTGTTATTATACCAGTACCATGCTGTTTTGATTACTATAGACTTGAAGTATAGTTTGATGCCAGAAAGCCTGAGTCCTATAACTTTGTTCTTTATCATGATTGTTGAGGCTACTTGGGTCTTTCATACTTTCATATACATTTTTGGATTATTCCAGTTCTGTAAAAAATACCATTGGTATTTTGACAGAAATTGCATTGAATCTAGAGATTGCTTTGGGTAGTGTGTACATTTTAATGATGTTAATTCATTCTATCCATAAACATGGTGTTGTATACTTTCACATATTTGTATCTTCTTCAGTTTCTTTCTTCAGTGTGTTATAATTTTAGAGTACAAGTCTTTTACCTTCTTGGTTAAATTAATGTCTAGGTATTTTTTGATGCAATTGTAAATGGAATATTTTTTAGTTTTAATAGTTTACTATTTGTCTATAAAAATGCAAGCAATTTCTGGATATTTATTTTGTACCCTGCTATGTTACTGAATTCATTTATCAGTTCTACTAGATTTTTGGTGGAATCTTTAAAGTTCTCTCCCTATAGTTCAGGTCATCTGAAATAATAGCAATTTTACTTTTTTTCTTTTCAAATTCAGATGCATTCTATTTAATCTCTTTGTCTGTCTGCTGTGGCTAGACCTTCCAGTACTGTGTTGTGTAAGTGTGGTAAAAGAGGACATCCCTGTCACATTCCTGATCTTAAGGGTAAAGCTTCTAGTTTTTTTCTATTGAGTGTTATGTTAGTTGTGTTTTTGTCATGCAGGACTTTACTATTTGTGGTATATTCCCTCTATTCTCACATTGTCAAGTATTTTTATCATAAATGGGTGCTGAATTTTGTCAAATGCTTTTTCTTCATCTGTTGATAGAATCATATGATTTTTATCCCTCATTTTGTTTATATTGTGTATCAAATTTTTCTTCATTTTGTTTATGCTGTGTATCAGATTTATTGATTTGTAGATATTTAGCCAACTTTGCATCCCCAGAATAAATCACACTTTATCATGGTTTATGATCTTTTTAATGTATTGCTGCATATAGTTTGCTAATATTTTGTTGAGAATTTTTGCATCTATGCTCATGAGGGGTATTTTCCTATAACTTTTTTTGTTGTAGTATCTTTATCTGGTTTTGGAATTAGGATGATGCTGGCCTCATAAAATGAGCCTGGGAGTCATCTCTGCTCATAAAGTTTTTTTGGAATAGTTTGAGAAGTAAAGGTGTTATTTCTTTGAATGTTTGCTAAAATTCATATGTGAACCATTTGGTCCAGGATATTTGTTTGGGGGAGTTTTTTTATTACTCTTTTGATTTTATTGGTTGTAATTGGTCGGTTCAGACTTTCTGTTTCTTCTTGATTCAGTTTGGACAACTGTGTTCCAGATTGTTCAATTTGTTAATTTATATTTGTTCACAGTATCTTTCATAACCCTTTGAATTTCTTTGGTGTCAATTGTTACTTCTCCTGTTTCAATTCTACTTATTTAAGTTCTCGCTCTCTCTCTCTTTCTCTCTCATCTTTGTAAAGGTTTATCAATCTTATTTTTTTCAAAGAGCCAGTTTTGGATTCATTGAAATTTTGTATTTTTTCAGATTCTATGGCATTTATTTTTACCCTGATATTTACTATTTCCTTCCTTCTATTTACTTTGGCCTCTGTTTCTTCATTGTTGTTGTTGTTGTTGTTGTTTTTCTACTTCCTTTAGGTGGTTAGAATGTTTATTTGAGATTTTTCTTATTTTTGTTTTCTTTTTTTATGTAGGTCTGTATTGCTATGAATTTCCCTATTAGGACTGCTTTTACTATGCTCCATAGAGTTTGTGTTGTTGTGTCTTAATTTCATTGGTTTTGATGTATATTGTTATTTCTTCCTTGATTTTATTGTTGAACTATTTATTCTTCAATAACATATTTCTTAGCCTTCATGTGTTTCTGTGTTTTTCAGATGTTTTGATTTGTTTTGTAATCAGGTTCTAGTTTCATACCATCATGGTCACAGAAGATGCTTGATATGATATCAATCTTCTTAAATTTATTGAGACTTGTTTTGTTGCCTAACATGTGGTCTATCCTGAAAAATGTTCCATGTGCACTTCAAAAGAAAGTATGTTCTGCTGCTTTGGGGTGAAATGTTCTGAAATATCAAGTAAACATACTACTTAAGGCACTGTTTCTTGGTTGACTTTCTGTCTGGATGATCTGGTCATTGAAGTCAATAAAGTATTAAAGTCCCCTACTATAATTATATTACCATCAATCTCTTCAATTTGTCCACAAATATTTGCTTTATGAGATTCTCTTATGTTAGGATCATAAATGTTTACCTGAGTTATATCTTCCTGTTGGATTGATCTCTTCATCCTTATGTAATGTCCTTCTTTGTTTCTTGTTATAGCCTTTGTTTTTAAGTCTATTTTTTCTGATATAAGTATTGCTATAGCAGCTTTCTTTCCTTTCCCTTTGTACAAAAATAACTTTTATCATCCCTTTACTTTCAATCTCTGTGTGTCTTTTGATCTGAAGTGTGTCTTTTGTACACAGCATAAATGTGTGTCTTGCTTGTTTTTTTCTAAATTCATTCAGCTAACTATGTCTACTATGTCTTTTGATTGGAGCACTTTATCCATTTGAATATAAAGTGATTATTGGTAGGACATATTTATTGTCATTTTATTATATGTATTAATGTTCATTTTTATTTACTTCATTTAAAGAACTCTCATTAATGTTTCTTTTTTAAATTACATTTTATTTATTATGCTATTACAGTTGTCCTAACTTTTCCCCTTTTTCCCCCCTCCACCCAGCACTTTCTCAGGCAATCTCCCCATTATGTTCATGTCCATGGGTCATGTGTAGATTCTTTACCTACTCCTTTTCCTGTACTGTACTTTATCCTCATGGGTATTCTGTAACTACCAATTTGTACTTATTTTTAAAATATATTTTATTGATTATATTATTATAGTTGTCCCAATTTTTTCTTTGCTTTATTCCCCTCTGCCCTGTACCTTCCTCCCACCATCATTCCACCACTTTAGTTCATGTCCATGGGTCATACATATAAATTCTTTGGCTTCCCCATTTCCCATACTATTCTTAACCTCCCCCTTTCTACTTTGTACCTACCATTTATGCTTCTTATTTCCTGTACCTTTTCCATCATTATTCCCCTTCACCCAACCCACTGAAAATCTTCCATGTGATCTCTATTTCTGTGATTCTGTTCCTGTTCTAGTTGTTTACTGAGTTCATTTCTATTGTTTTTTTTTTTTTTAGGTTCAGTTGTTGATAGTTGTGAGTTTGTTGTCATTTTATTGTTCATATGTTTGATCTTGTTTTTATTAGATAAGTCCCTTTAATATTTGATATAATAAGGGCTTGGTGATGATGCACTCCTTTAACTTGACCTTATCTGAAAAGCACTTTATCTGTCCTTCCAATCTAAATGATAGCCTTGCTGGGTATAGTAATTTTGAATGTAGGTCTTTGCCTTTCATGACTTTGAATACTTCTTTCTAGCTCCTTCTTGCCTGCAAGGTTTCTTTTGAGAAATCTGCTGATAGCCTTATGGGCACTCCTCTGTAGGTAACTGTCTCCTTTTCTCACGCTGCTTTTAGGATTCTCTCTTTATCTTTAATCTTGGATAATGTAATTATCATGTGCCTTGGAGTCTGCCTCCTTGGGTCCAACTTCTTTGGGACTCTCTGAGCTTCCTGGACTTCCTGGAAGTCTATTTCCTTTACCAGATGGGGGAAGTTCTCCTTCATTATGTTTTCAATTTCTTGCTCTTCCTCTTCTTTTTCTGGAACCCCTATGATTCAGATGTTGGAATGTTTAAAGTTATCTGGGAGGCTCCTAAGCTTCTCTTCATTTATTTGAATTTTTGTTTCTTCATTCTATTCTGGTTGAATGCTTATTTCTTCCTCCTGCTTCAAACTATTGATTTGAATCTCAGTTTTCTTCCCTTCACTGTGGTTCCCTGTACATTTTCCTTTATTCCACTTTTCTTTTTTTAATTATTAAATTTTATTTTAATTGTTGTTTATTCCACTTTTCATAGCCCTCACTTTTTCCTCTATTTTGTGATCACACTTATCCATTTCTGTGAGCAACCTGATTACCAGTGTTTTGAACTGTGCATCTGATGGGTTGGCTATCTCTTCATTGTGTAGTTGTATTTTTTTTTCTGGAGCTTTGATCTGTTCTTTCATTTGGGCCATATTTTTTTTGCATCTGCACACCTGTTACATTTTAAGGGGCAGAGCCTTTGTTATTTACCAGGGCAGGGTAACCCACTTTGCTGCACTGTGACACTGTATGTGGGGGAGTGGTCAGAGAAGGAACAATGTCACTTGCTCAGCTCTCAGCCAACTTTCAGTCACTTCCTCCACTACCCATGAGCAAATTGGGCCCTTCTGGTACTGATTGCCATGTGGGTGGGCTTGTGTACATTCTAGGACCCTGAGGGTCTCTCCAAGGAACTCTCCTGTGAGGCTGGGAATTTCTCCCACCACCTCAACTGCCACAGGTTTTTTCATTCAGAGGTTTTGAGGCTTTTTTTTTTTTTTTCACTGCACTGGAACCCTGGGTTGCACAGTCTGTCTTGCTCCCCAGTTGTTGCTCCTGGTTTTTCTATATGCAAATGTGGGACTGCCCACTCCACTAGCTGCTGCCTTTCCAGGCACCACCTTGGTTGCCCCAGTCTTCCACCTACCACCTTGCCATGAGTCCTCTCCACCCCAGCTCCCCATCTCTGCTCTTTACTGGACTGCATGAACATTTCTTCTTTAACTCCTTGGGTGTCAGACTTCCATACAGTTCTATTTTTCTGACAGTTCTGATTATTTTTTGTTTTTGTATTTGTTATCCCTCTTTTGGTTGTGCGAAGAGGAAAAGTGTATCTGCCTACACCTCCACATTGGCTGGAAGTCCTCAACATTGCTTGTAATATTGTTTTGGTGGCAATAGACTCTTTAGCTTGTTTTTTTCTTAGGGAGGGGTTGTTTCTAGGAAGCTCTTTATATACCTTTTTATTTTCAATGGTAACCTTGATGAGTAGAGTAGTTTTGGTTGTAGGTCCTTGCTTTTCATCTCTTTTAATATTTTGTGCCTGTTTGTTCTGCCTTGCAATGTTTCTGTAGAGAAATCAGCTAACATTCTTATGTGGGCTCCCTTGTAGGTAATTGTCTTTTCCTGATTTTAAAATTCTCTTTGTCCTTAACCTGTGCTATTTTAAGAATGGTGTATCTTAGTTTGGGCTTTTGGGGGGTCATATTTTTGGGGACTCTCTGTGTTTCATGGACTTGTGTATCTTTTCTTATCAGCAGGTTAGGGAAGATTTTAGTCATTATTTCTAAAAAATGTTCTCAAATCCTTGCTCTCTTTCTCCTTCTGATACCTCAATGATTCAGATGTTGTTATGCTTAATGTTGTCCCACAGATCCCTTAGACTATCCTCATTTTTACAAAATCACTTTTTTTGTAAAACATTCTGTGTTGGTGCTTTCTACCACCTCATCTACTAAATCACTGATTTAATTCTCTGCTTCATTTAACCTGTTGGTGATTCCTTCTAGTGTATTCTCCAATTCAGATATTGTATTTTGCAAATGTGACCGGTTCTATTTTATATTTTCATGTTTATTTTTATGCTTACTCTTGGTTGAAATTGTCAGTGAGTTTACCCATTCTTCCTCTAAATTCCTAAGTACCCTTACAACCTTTGATTTGAACTGTGTATCTGGTAGATTGTTTGCCTCCACTTTATTTAATTCTCTTTCCAGGAATTTCTTCTGTTCTTTAATTTGGGGCAGATTCCTTTGTGTCCCCATTTGTTTCTCTGTAGTTGTTTCTATGTACTAGGTAGACCTATTATGTCTCTCAGTCTTTGTAAGGTTGCTTATATAGTAGATGTCCTTTGGGGCTCAGTGGCACATCTCTCTGATCTGGGAGCTTCAACATTGTCCTTTATGTGGGTTGTGTGAGCCCTCTTATGGTAGTTGAGTCTTTATTCTTGTTGGCCCATCCATGAATGGTGTTGACCTTCAGGCTGTCTGTCTATGAAGATTGACCCTGATCACCATATACAAGCTGCTCTGTGGGCATTTCCCATAACACAGAATTTGTCCTAGTAGGGCCTACTTAGAAATTTTGGGGGATATGTTGCTGAGGAGCTAATTGGGTTGTTTTCTGATGTGCTGTGAATCCTGCCACTGGGTATGTTATTCTTAGTTCCCGTTGTGAGGGACTTGGGGCAGGTCCTGTGACTGGTCTCGTGTGGCCTGTTTGGGGCTATCAAGCAATTTATGGTTGGTGGCTGCTTCAGCTGGGCCTGGTTGTATGTAGGAGGAGCCAACATACATACTAAAGCTTCCATCAGTGACAAGCCTCGGGTAGGTCAGCAATGGGCCCAAGCCACCCCAACATCCTCTTCTGCTCCCAGCTGCTTATTAGCTTAAGCTACTGATAGAACTTCTAGCAGTATACTAGTTTCATGGTGCAGGTTCTTGGTGGGTCATCAGGTAAAGATGAGTGGTGTTCACCAGGTTGATATAGGTTTAAACTTTACACCAGTGCTGAGTCAGTTCACTCCGCAAAAGTCACAGGGTACACTAAGGCAGCTGCCACTTGCCTGGTTCCTGGGAACATTTGTGGTAGACTGAGGTTTCAGGGAATCATCAGGTTAAGTTGAATATATTTAACCAGGCTAATGCAGATTAAAAGTTGGCAACCTGGAGTGAGGACTATGCATAGGAATTATAGCACCAGTCAGGGTGTGTGGGGGAAAAATAGTCCTTACCTTGGCCTCTCCCTGTGTGTCTCTGACAACCCCTCAACCTGTCCAGATCTCCTCAAGAGCCTTTCAAGAAAGAGTGCATTAATCTCAGACTGGCAACACCTCTAAGGGTGTCAACTTGGCAGGATAGGACCACAGAGAGTTGGTTGTCACTAGTGTACTTTCCAAGCTAATATCATATGGAAGGGAGTACTCAACCCAGGAGAGATGATGTCTGTGGGCAATTTGGAAAAGGGGCTCAGCATAGGAATAATGCTGACTGTCCCCACAGCCCTCTCAGCCCTGAGTCTATACAACCCAGTCTGTTTCTCTATGCTCTGAGCCACTGTCCCTCTACCAGAGCCCAGCCGAGAACCCATGGATGAGATTTTGTATATTGACACTGTAAGAAGGTGCTTAGGTATCTAGCAGTTTCTTGTCTCACCTGAGCAGATGAACTCTTTGCTGATTTTCACAGCTAGGCATTATGTGAGATACTCTTCCCAACACTGGTGCTCCAGGCTGGGCAATTCAGTCTAAGGTTGAGATCCCATGCTCCTCTAGGATGACCTTTGCAACAGAAATATCCCTCCAGATTTTCAACTGTGGCATGTGGGTGGGGGGCTGTCCCTTTTTGTACTTCAGACCTTCCTACCAGTCTTGATATGACTTCTTCTGTATATCTTTAGTTATAAGAATCCTGTTCAACTAGTCTTCATTTGGTTATTTGGATAATTATCGTATATTTTAGTTGTAATTTTGACTTGGTCCTGGAAAAAGGTACATGTAACTTCCACTTACTCTGCAGCCTTCTTGGAAGACATTTTACCCTCATAATACACCCCAACCCCCTTTCTCCTTTGGCAATCATTATATTGATTCCTGTGTATATGAACTTGTTGATTTTGTTTGTGTGTTTGTTTGTTGTTTTCTGTTTTATGTCCCACATATGGTTCTTGTTCTTTTCTCTCTGACTTACTTCACTGAACATGATACTCTGAAGATCTATCCATTTTGTCACTAATGACAGTATTTCGACATTTTTATGGCTGAATAGTATTCCATTGTAAGTATTACCATATCTTCTTTATTCAACAATCTGTTGAAGGACATTTAGGTTGTTTTCATGTCTTGTCTACATTGAATAATTCTGCAATGAACATAAGGGTGCATATATCTTTACAAATAAAGTTTTTGATTTTTCAGGTAGATACCCAGAAGAGGGATTGCTGGATCATAAAGTAGTTTTATTCTTAAATTTTGAGATACCTCCATACTGTTTTCAATAATGGCTGCCTCAGTTTAAAACCCACACCAGCAATGAATAATGGTTCCTTTTTCTCAACATCCTCCCCAACACTTATTCCTTGTTTTATTTGTAATAACCATTTTAACCTGTCTGAGGTGATACCCCATCTTGGTTTTGACTTGCATTTCTCTTACAGCTCATGAAGAAGAAACCTCATTTCTGACAAAAGATCTGAAAACATTCTATTGAGAAAGCAAATCCTCTTCAATAAATGGTGCTGGAAATATTTAAAAGTCACATGCAAAAGAATCAAACTAGACTACTATTTGACACCAAACAAAAAATTAACTCAAAATGGATTAAAGATCTAAATATAAGACTGAAAAAATAAAATGCACAGAAGAAAATAATCACTAAACTTATGAACCTTTATCCCAAAGAGGCTTTTGTGAACTTGCCTCCAAAGGCAAGGGAAATAAAAGCAAAGTTAACTGAATGGACCACATCAAATGAAAAAGCTTCTGCCAGAAAAAGAAATCATCAACAAAATAAAAAGATAACCAATCAAATAAAAAAAGATGTTTGTAAACAATACTGTTCATAAGGAGTTAATATCCAAAACATATAAAGAACTAATATAACTCAACAACAACAATCCAATTAAAATATGGGCAGAGGACCTGAAGAGACACTTTCCCCAAAGATAACATACAAATGGCCAAATGTGTTTTTTATATGAACCTTCACTCTTCTGTCTTGATCATGTATGCCAAGGTTTGTTCATATTATAAACCTCTTTATAATAGCAGATCTTCAGTTGCTAATGTTTGCTCTTACTTTCTACCTGCAGGTGACATGTTGCCATGTATAGAAAACCCTAAAGATTCCACCAATTACTGTAATTAATACATACACCAACTGTAAATTTATGTATTAATTCTAATAGCGGAATGCTTAGGGTATTCTATATATAGTATTGTGTTACTTGCAAATAGTGAGAGAGGTTTAATTTTTTCTTTCCAATTTGGATGGCATTTATTTCTTTTTCTTCTCTGATTACTGTGACTAGAACTTCTGCTATTATGTTTAATTAAAGTGGTGAAAGTGGATATCTTTATCTTTTCTTCATCTCTAAGGAAAAGTTTTTTGCTTTTCACCATTGAGTATGATGTTTACTGTAGGTATGTTATATTGTTTTTACTATATTGAGATATATTTCCTCTAGCCCCACTTTGCTGAGAATTTTTATTATAAATAAATGTTGGATTTGCTGAAATTCTGTTTCTGCATCTATCCATATAATTATATGATTTTTATTTTTTAATTTTGTTTATGTTGTTTATTATGTTAATTAATCTGTGGATGTTGAATCATCCTTGCATCCCAGAAATAAATCCCACTTGATCATGGTGTATAAATTTTGTAATATATTGCTAAATTTGGTGAGCAAATATTTTGTTGAGGATTTGTTCATCAGGGATGCTGACCTACAATTTTTCTTCTTCTTCTTTTTTTTTTTTTGGAGTGTCTTTTCTCTGGTTTTGTTATCTTGGTAATGTTGACCTTGTAACATGAATATGGGAGCTTTTAACCACTTCAGTTTTTTGGAATAGTTTGTGTATAGGTATTCATTTTTGATTGAATATTTGGTGAAATTCACCTGTGAAGCCATCTGGTCCAGCACTGTTTTTTGTTGAGAGTTTTTTTATTAGTTTTTTGATTACTGATTGAATTATATTAGTAGTTATTGGTCTGTTCAGATTTTCTCTTAATTTCCTGTATGTATTTTTACAGATTTTCTGGTTTGTGGTTACTATGTGCTTCATATATTAAAATATGCATATAGCTATCTATTTTAAGTTGATAGTCACTCAAATTTGAACACATTCTAAAATCACTACAATGCTTACTCACTTCACCAATGTTTATATTTTATCATTTTTACTTTGTATGTGTGTATGTGTGT
The DNA here is from genome assembly GCA_004027475.1 of Anoura caudifer. Taxonomy (NCBI): domain Eukaryota; kingdom Metazoa; phylum Chordata; class Mammalia; order Chiroptera; family Phyllostomidae; genus Anoura; species Anoura caudifer. The sequence continues at coordinate 67,469 of PVKU01007828.1, forward strand.
GTGTTTAGTTATTCCTGTGTTTATTATCATAATTACAAATGAACTTCCTACTTTTTTCTTTTAACATTTAAATTAGCTTTATGATTGGTTGATCTACTGATTTTATTGTTGTATTTCTCAGTGAGAATTTTTTTCTTTCCTATATTTCTTACTCATAGTTTTTATTTTTTCTTTTCTACTTAATGAAGTCCCTTTAAGGTTCTTGTTATACTGGTGAATGGTGATGAACTCTTTTAACTTTGTCCTCTCTATTACAATCTTTATCTTTCCTTGATTCTATATGATAGCCATGTGAGGTAAAGTAATCTTGGTTGCAGGTCTTTGCCTTTCATTGCTTTGAATATTTCATGTGGTTTCCTTCTACCCTGCAAAGTTTCTATTGAAAAGTTAGCTGAAAGTCTTATGGGAGCTCCCTGGTATGTAACTGCGTGCTTTTTCTTGGTGCTTTTAAGTTTATCTCTTTGTATTTAATCTTTATCATTTTAATTATGATGTGTCTTGGTGTAGGCCTCCTAGGGTTCATCTTGTTTGTGACTCTCTGCACTTCCTGGACTTGGATGTTGACTTTCTCACTGGGTTAGAAAAGTTTTCAGTCATTATTTCTTTAAACAGGTTTTCAATAGTTTCCTTGTTATCCTTATAAAGCAAATGTTAGTATGCTTGATGTTGTTCCAGAAAACCATTAAATTATTCTCATTTTTTAAAATTCTATTTTCTGTTCTGATCAAATGTTTTATATGACCTTTTCTTTCAGATCACTGATTATATCTTCTGCTTCATCTATCTGCTGTTGAACCCCTGTAAGTGTATTCATTTCAGTAATTGTATTTTTCAGTTCTCCTTGGTTCTTTTTTATGTTTTCTACCTTCTTTTTTTTTCTGTCTCTGTTGAAGTTCTCACTGAGTTCATCTGTTCTTCTTCCAAGTTTGTTGAGTAACCTTGCAACCAGTATTTTGAACTCAGTATATGGTACATTGTTTGTTTCTATTGTGTTTAATTCTTTTTCTGGTTTTTGTCCTGTTATTTTATTTGGGTCATGTTTCTTTGTCTTCTCATTTTAGCTAACTTTCTGTGTTTGTTTCTATGTATTATGTAGATCTACTACATCTACTGATTTTGACAAAATGGCCTTATATAAAAGGTATTCTGTGGGCACACCAGCAGTCTCCTTGCTTTTCTAAGCCATTTGCTTGAGGAGTGTTACCTGTATGGGTTATGTGCGCTCCTGTTATACCTGGGCCTCAATTGCTGTTGGCATGTCAATATGTGGGGCTGACCATCAGGTTGATTGGCTGTGAGATTTGGGTGTGACTATAGCAGATGAGCTGTTGTGCAGAGACTGACCCCACTGAGCTGGAGTTACATATTCAGGGCTCTGGTGGCAACAGAGATTTCCTTTAGGATGTTTCAACTACAGAGGTGGTTGTGTGGGGCTCTGGTGCAATCTTAAGCTAGCCATTGAGTATGTGTGGTTTGGAACCTCCTGGGAGGGGCTCTGGTGTATGTCATGTTCAGCCACCACTTGTGCTGGGCTATAGAAATCTTGGTAGGAGCTACAAAGTGATCTCTGGTTGGTTGTCATTTGTGTTGGTTTTTAGGCACTTGAGAGAGGCTAAATTGTAAGTGAGGCCAACCACTAATTGTGCCAGGCTTGGGATCATTTGGTAAGCATTAAGATGACTGCTGAAGCCAGTCATCACTGGTGTCAATCTTGTGGCTGTTTAGTTGGAGCTACATTACAGATCAAGACTAGCCTCCACTTATGCCACACTTGGGGTTATCCAATGGGCATGATCATGGAAATTGAGATTGGTAATCACTTGTGTTGGGCTTGGCACAATTTGGAAAGGGCTAAACTACACACTGAAGCTAGCGACTGCTTCTTTAGGATTAGTGACCTTTTGAGAGAGTCGGTAACATGAGCTGAGGTGGCTACCACTTGTGTGAAATTTGCAGTCTTTTAAGAAAGTCTGCAGTGCAAGCCTAAAGCAATCACCACTAGTGTGAGGCTTACAGGTTTTGGAGAAAGTCTGTAGCATGAGCCAAACATAGCTACTTGTGTGGAGGAGCTGTGTAGAGTAAATGGAGTCAGTCAGGCTCCTCACCCAGATGTCTAGGCAACTAAGATAAGCAGTTTTCCCACAGTCTTGAGACAGGGTCTGATAAACTGTATTCCGATAACCTTGAGTGAGCCAGCATGCACAGAATCATGCTATATTATATAATGTTTTTGGCATCCTGCTGGCTTTATGTACATTTAGTATATAAGGGACTTGGGGTTTCCCACTGTGTGATAATGGCATATGGCATGTGTGGACTGCCCCATCCTTGGAAAAAGGCATGTAGGTGTTCCCACAACTCTGTGCATTTTCTTCCATCTACCCAAATCCCAAGTGAACCTATCTGCCTGGCCTTGAAAGGCTGAAACACAAGTTGGTAGAAGAAGATTGTACTGGACAAGCAAGTTGAGTGGGGAAGGGTCTCAGGGAATGACCAGGATACGGGAAACAGAGTTAGCCAGGTTAATGGAGAGGACAGATTGGCAGCTGCCTGTGCCAGGCTGGCTGGGTGGGAGGAGAGCTCAGGAAGGAACAATTTCACCTGCTAATGCTTCCAACCCAAGATTGTTGCCCCAAACCTTGTTCTTGTGTTATTTTCATAGTTTTTCTGTAAATCTGAAACTATTTTATAATAATGTTATTTAAAAGCAGATAAAAAACATAAGCTTGAACAGAAGAGTGCAAGGCAGCAGAGATAACAACAGGCTGAGAAGAAGAGTGGTGTAAAAGATGTCCACGTGTGTGCCTGGGTTCTAAGCCCTCTTCTGCCTGGAGTGTCTTCTAGATTTTGGTTGATTATAGCATTTCTCTGTGTCTCATTTTCTTGGTCTCTGAACAAAGGACAGTAATAATACTTACCTCACAGGATTATTGTGCGAATTAAATAGATTAATTTTTGTAGAATATTTAGAGCAGTATAAAATACCTCAATAAATGTTATCTGTAATTATTTATGCTGATTTGCACTCTCCTGTTCAAATTTGTCTGTTTTTATTTCAGTTTTTAAAATAACATTTTTATTTTAGAATAGTTTTAGATTTACAAAAGAAGCTGTGAAAATAATACAGGAAGTTCTCTGTAGAGATCTGACATCAGTGTGGTTCATTTGTTACAATAATGAATTAACATTGATACATTAATATTAAGTCCATGCTTTAGTCAAATTTGCTTAGCTTTTACCTAATGTCCTTTTTCTACCCCGGAATCCCATCCAGGATGTCACATAATAGTTAGACTTTATATCTCCTTAGCCTTCTCTTGGCTGTGACAGTTTTACAGACTTTCTTTGTTTTTGACGACTTTGACAGTTTGAAGAGTGCTGATCAGGTGTTTTGTGGAATGATTCTCAGTTCAGATTGGGTAATGGGGTTCCGGAAAAAAGACCACCTCCAGTAAGTGGCCATCTCATCACATCATATCAAGGGTATGTCATGTCAGCATGACATCCCTTGAGACAGAATTTCTCTTATTTAACTTTTTAAATGGCATTTCCTTAAACAACAACAACAAAAAAGGAAATTTCTTGAAAGTTGAGCATTTGCTAATTGTTCCTCACAACCAGCATAGTGCTAGGCACCTTCAGTACATATCTTTAATTTTTTTATCTTCACCTGAGGACATGCTTATTGATTTTAGAGAGAGAAGAAGGGTGGAAGAGAGGGGGATAGAAACATAGATATGAGAGAGAAACATCAATAGGTTGCCTTTCACACATGACCTGACCAGGAATCAAACCTGTGACCTTTCAGTTTTAAAGGATGATGCCCCAACCAAGTGAGCCACACTTGCTAGGGTCAGTAAATATCTTTAACATTAAATAATGAGAATGAAGTACTGCAACTCAGTTCTACAGAAGAAAAGATGGGCTGTAATTGACATCTGTCTCATAAGGAACTGCTGGCAAAGCCAGTGCTCCTGAGTAAACTGAATGAGAGTTTACTAAACTTTGCTTTCTAACCCCTGAGTCCAAGATGAAATCTGCCAGTGACTATTTCCAGCTCCAAATCTAACCTGACCACAACTTCGGGTAGTTGCTGTTGGGTTTAAGGAAAGAAGGAAAAAATCAATAGGGGCTCATTATAAGCCCACAACATCATTCTGGGTCGCAGAACATTGGTAGGGTAACCCTTGCAAATATTTGAAATTTATGTAATTCTATCTTTAAAATACCCTATATTTGCTGTTTTTCTCAACTAATCATCCGTTTAATGGACTTTCTAAATAGCTTAAAATATCTGCTTTTCCATGAACTTCTGATGAGGAAAACTAGAACTGGGAGCAATTATTAAATACCTGGAAACTTCCATTGGTATTTGTGCACTTAAAGCAATCGATCACATTTAAACAGCCTCATTATAATGAAATTTGCGTCATGATCATGCATTTTAAGAAGTCTAGCTGGAGGCTCTGAAAGTAATTCTATAACCACATGATGGTCTTCTGCCCATTAGTTTACAAAAATATGTTCCTCAAAATGTTCAAGAGAAGTTGCTCCATGTTACTTAATCAAATTACTTTTATCCACAAATTAGTTTCTATGTTTAGTATCTTAATCCATTCCTGTTCTTCTATTATGATTGTTAACTATTTCTAGCATTGTTTTATTTAGAAAATGCTTGAGGATTATATGACTCACTGATTATTTCTGTCTTGATTCCTGCAAAAAACAACCCAACATGACCGTCATCTTAAAAACAGAAGTGTGCCCTGACTGGATATAGTGTTGCCCCATATACCACAAAGTTGCCAGTTTGATTCCCAGTTACAGCACATACCTGGGTTGCTGGTTAAATCCCCACTTGGGGCACATACCAGTCACAATCAACTGATTGATGTTTCTCTGTCACATCAATATTTTTCTCTCCAATAAATTTCTCTCTCTCTCTCTCTCTCCCCCCCCCATCCTCTCTCTAAACATCCTTGGGTGAGAATTGAGACAAAGAAACAAACAAAAAACCCAAAAGAGATGTGTATTAAGACATGACAAGTGGCTGAAGGTATTTCAGTAGAACATAGGCCCATTGTTACCTTGTCGACAGTTTCCAATAATTTATGAAGCATAAAAAGTGGCAGAAGAGAACATGTTGTGACCTCTGAAAAACTCTAGTTCTATTAATTTCTTTCCTTACAGAGCCCTGGAAGTGTTTCTGACAGGTGGGAAAGATGCTTATCTTTGCAAGCTTTTGTTCTTCTGGGTCCCATTATGTAAATGACCTATTTCAGGATAATAAATGCCACCCAAATGCTCTGAAGAAGTGTTGCAACATATAGAATGTTTAGTGTTATTTTGTTTTGCAAACTCATTATAGAGTAAAAATGTATTTCATGTAAGAAAATGCTCTTAAGAGAAAATAAAAAGCTCTGGGAGAAACCCACAAGCAGAGGGTGTGATAAATTAACAAACCCAATTTTTTTTGCTGATTTTTTAGCTCACCTTAAGACACCTACTTCCACCCTTATCGTGGGTCCACTCATGGACCTCAGTATTTTCCCTTAGTCTGAATGAGTCTGGCATTTCATAAATAAAGTGTAATAAAATATAAGATGGAAGAAAAAAGCAAAATACATAAAAAACAGTGTCCAAATCTTCTGATTTTAAGCATAATCAATATTTTCTTCCTACTAAAAGGGCACTAGAGCTCCATAACACTCTTCTTCAGTTTTTTATTGTTATGCTTAAAATACCAATTTGAATTATCTCCTTGCCAATTTCATCTGTCTCAGCATTTTAAGTGCTATCTTGTTTCCCAGGTACCAGAGAACTGGTCTACCTGAATTTCTTATTCCATTCAAGAACACATTCTGATTTTCCAAATCAGGGCCTTTTCCTATGTCTGAGATGGGAACTCAACTTCACACCCATTTGCTTTTCTGGGGGGAAAAACACTTTCGATGTACTTATTTTCCTTTTCCAATGAGCCCCAATGAGCAATGTTGATCTTCTGGATCAGGTAATCAGCTCTGTTTTGAATGACTCATTGAGATGAACTCACAATACATGCACACACAAAATACATGCACACATAATACACACAAAGGTTGAGAAGAGGAGAGAGAGATTTGCAAATTCTACCCATTTCAGGTACACAATTTAATTATACCTTAGCCATGTAATAAAAATAATATGCATATGATAAAAATTGTTACATATTTAGCCACAGACAGTATCTCCTCTCACACCTGCCTTAACCACAAATAATGAATCTTACAGCAACATACTGTCTAGAAACAATGTAAAATATAGCCTGTGCAAAGTGAATAACAGGTAAAGTCTTTAATTAGAAATTGGGCAGGCAGTAAATTTCTTTTAGCTTTCAAATCTAAAATACAGTATAAAATTTCATGATGAAGAAGCTTTTTAAAATACATGATTTACTTACTTTTAACTTGCAGCATCAGGCCCATGACTAACCTTTTTATATTCCCACAGAACTATAGGACCCTGGGAGAGGGCAATCCCACAGTATGTTTTGAGGCTGGCAAATTTGATTTTGTATCTTTCTGCCACCTCACATTCTTGAGTGCATTTCCTAGCTCTCTTGACAAACCCATCTACGAGTCTTACAAAGGCATATCATTTCTCATAACCTACCATATTCTGAAGTATTCTGTCTAATCTTCAATCAAATCTCTTTCATTCTTAATCTCTGTTGAAAGTTAAAAGAAAGGCATTCTGACTAAACAAGCCCACTTAGGTATGAATAACTTAGAGCTACCTGATTGACTTCTCACTTTCTTGACCTCCCCATGCTGTTAAAAACCTCTTTTATTAAACTTTCTCTTCTCTTGGTTTCTGCCACACTATAATACTGGTTGTTTTTTTATGTTTTTCAGTCCTCACTGCATGCTTTTCTCTATTTATCCTGAAAACCTCATGCCTTTTATATGACCATTAAATGCTGGTGTTTCTCAAGGCTTAGTCCTAGGCACTCCAGACTTTCCTACTATGCTCCCTAATTTGTAGGCATCTTTAACATGCTTTCCCACTAGCTGTGCATTTCTTCCACTCTACTTGGAAATTCTACCCTTTTAAGAATCAATTTAAGCAGCATGCCCTTTACAAATCATCCCTGATCAGCCTCTCTAGTTCACACATTGGTCTCACCAGATGTGGTAAGTGTCCCCCATGTGCCCCTACAAGCCCACATTTTATCACTGAGTCATAATGATGACAGTGACTGTCTGTCTCCTCTGCTTGACAAGGAGTGTGCTGCAGTCATCCTTGACTCCCCTGTCTACCAGAGCTCTCGATACAAGGTAGATGCATAAGTATTTGCTGAAGAAAAGAACTGCAAAGGGCAGGATACAGGAGCTGATTCTTGGCAATGATGGGCAGAGTGAATTCCAGACACATTGTAGACTCTTGGTAAATACTTATAAAATATATAAGACCTGGTATGAGAACACTGGGGAGGGGAACAGATTATAACTTCCAATAAGAATATTTGGACAGGATTATATAGTTAAAATAACTTTCATATGCCATCCTCACAAGGACTCACAAGTTAGACAGGGTACACGTTATCCTTGCTGAACAGTTGTAGGCACTATGGTTCTGGAGTTTAAGTGACTGGTAGGAGCTTACAGGATTTAAACAGCTTAGAGGTAGATTGAAGAACATGGGCTTTTTATCATATTCTGCTTCTTCACCCATAATACCTTAGTGGCATTTTTTTCCCTGAGTAATTTGAAGGGAAAATAGAAAAGACACCAGAAGTAGTGAATTTTTACTGATATAGATGTAGTAACTGAATGTGTAGAAGTATCTACACCACAGGAAAAGCTGGGCAAGAGAAAAACTTAATTACAGCCTTTAAGAATGTTTTTGCTTTACAATCTTTCCATGACCTAAAACTGTGTTATTATCACTCAAGTTTATCTAGAAAGGTGGTGGTTTGGTCTGAGGTGCTCATACCTGGGCAAATCAGGGGGATCAGGTGGTAGAGTGGTAGGACACAGGGCAGTAAAACATGGTAAGGTGGTAGGGGCAGGAACATTAAACCAGAGAAGTTTCCTTTAACTGAATTGTCACCCATTCATCTGGTTGTGATGGTATCTGTTCAGAGGAGAGTCCACAGAGAAAAATCCCTCTAGGCCACATTTTTTGGATATACCAGAGCATTGCCATGTAAATTAGAATCCTAACTACTCCCCAACCTCCTTGTTTCATAGAATTATTTTTCTGTCAAGGTACTGGCATAATGCAATAGTAAGAGCTTCAGTATCATCTAAACCTCTTTGAGATGTCTCAGAGCCAGGGAGGTGGATGCAACTTCAGTGTATGTTAATGCATTCCATGAACGGAAAGGGCATGAATAAAAAGGGAATTAAATACACAAGTGTTTCAGATATGTTGCACCCGTGTGAGATGGCACTGGTTAGAAGGTGTCCAAATGTAGGTCTCTTCTACTCACTGGTATTCATAGAGACTACTGGATGTTTTAAAGTTAAACATAGAACTATTTTTTTTTTAATTTCAAGACTGAACATGAAGAAGAATGGTTTTAATTAAAAGAACCTGACATAAAACAGTTATTGTGTCTTATAATTTGGCTTTACTAAATTCCATCAAAATTCTTTCCAGGGATATAACACAGCATAAAAAAAAAAAAACAAAAATAAAATAATAATTGGTGTAAAAATGCTGCCCAAGAAACATGCAGCACTTTTTTTAAGTTACTTTAATGTTGTTCTGCATTCCCCCCCCACCCCAGCCAAACCCACCTCCCTCCCTTGCTTCCACCCTCCCCCTTGGTTTTGTCCATGTATCTTTTATAGCAGTTCCTGAAAACCCTTCTCCCCACTGTCCTTCCTCCCTCCCCTGTGGATATTGTTAAATGATTCTTAATTTTTCAATTTCAATGTTTCTGGTTATATTTTGTTTGCTTTTTTCTTCTGTTGATTATGTTCCAGTTAAAGGTGAGATCCTATGGTATTTGTCTCTCACCACCTGGCTTACTTCAGTTAGCATAATGCTCTCCAAACTGGAGAGCAGCTCTGTTGTAGGTAAGTGAAAGATGGGTAACTAAGAAGCTTTAAATGGTGTATAACCTTCTGAGATGCTTGATCTAGTGGAGTGATAATAAGAAACAGCCTTATAGATACAGAGAACAGGCTAACAGTTGTTGGGGTGGGGAGTAAAATAGGTGAAGGAATTAGGCCAAAAATCAAAACTCTTATCACAGCCATCAGCATGTTGATTACCAGAGGGAAGAGGGGTGGTTGCAGGTAGAAGAGGGTAAATGGCAGATAAATGGTGACAGAAAGACACTAGACTATGAGTGGTAACACACAATACAATATACAGATGATGTATCATAGAATTGTACACTTGAAACCTATGTAATTAACTAATGTAATCCTAATACATTCAATAAAAAATAAATAAAATAGGCTTCCAGTCAATATGGCAGCATAGGTAAATGAGGTACTTGAATCCTTTCATAACCACATCACAATTATAACTAAATTACAGAACAACCATCATTTTTTTTATTTTTTTAAATTTAATTGTTGTTCAAGTACAGTTTTCTGTCTTTTACTCCCATCCCAGCCAACACCCCCAGCCCTCCCCAACTCCCTCCCATTTCCACCCCCCTAGTTTAGAACCACCTGAAATCTAATTGAATGGAAGTTCTACAACTGTGGAATTAAAGAAGAAGACACATCAAGACTTGTGGGAAGAGTAGAGACATGGACCCACACCTATGTGATGTAGATAAAAATTGGGAGGGATATCTGGAATGTGGAGACCCTTCTGAGGACTGAGGGGTCCCAGCCCCACACCAGACCTGCAGCCCAGACAGGGTTCCAGTGCCAGGAACAGAAGTCCCCACAACTTCTGGCTGTAAAATCCAGCAGGAATTATGGCTAAGTGAAATGGAAGGCTTCTGGGGTCCCTGGGAGTTCTTCTTAAAGGGCGCATGCACTGAAACTTACTGGCACTGAATCCCTCTAATTTTCAGCACTGGAGCACCAGCCTCAAAGGAACTAGGGACCTACATGGGGGAACTGAATTGTCTGGCATCAGGGTGAAAGCTGGGGCAGGAGGTAGCTTTCTGACAGAAAAAAAAGTGCTGTCAGAAAACATTGTTTGTTTTCTGAGACCTCACCCCCACCCCAATGCCCACAGAGCCTGAAGACAGGTACCAAATCTGAATTTCCATCAAACTGACTCATACTGCTCTGCCCTGGTATTCCTTGACACCCCATGCCACCCAACCTTTGAGCCCACCCAAGAAGTTTCCAGTGACTTATTCATACAAATGTCCTGTCTTGGGTCATGCTTCAGACTTTTCTAAAATATCTGAAACAACCAGCAACTGGCCTCAGCATGCCCCATACCTCTAGGCATACTCACTGGCCCCAGGCCTGGCACTAGTGGCAGTTGGCCTTGGTTCACACCTTGGTTCACATCTTGGCCTCATCTAGGCACCTCTGAGCCTAAAGCAAGTAGAAGCCATCTGCAGATCACTTTGTAGCTCATGCCATGTGGCCCTAGGCATAACATAGGCAGCATCTAACCTTTGGTGGCACCTCCCAGGAGGCCCTAGAGCCAGTGCACAGGGTGGACAGCTTCAGACCATGTGGCAGCACCACCACCCAACCATCTCCACAAACGACACCATCAAGGGATGAACCCAGCCAGCACCAGAGCCCTGCCAAAATGATTTTTGCTTTGTGGGGTGGGTGCCTACACAGCTAATCCTTCATGGCAGTTGGTGGTCACAGCCAGTCCTTGCAGCTGATTGTCTTGGTGATAAATTCCTCCCATTGACATGCCAACAGCAATCAAGGCTTAACCACAACAGGAGGGTGTACATAGCCCGCATGGTAGGGGCATACTTGGAGTGCCCAGCTTTAGTGATTGGGGAGGCTGTGCCACTAGACACTACAGAACCCTACTATGTAAGGCCACTCTACCAAGCCCAGGAGATGTAACAGCTCTACCTAATACATAGAAACAAACATAGGGAGGCTGCCAAAATGAAGAGACAAAGAAACATGGCTCTGATGAAATAATAAACTCCAGAAAAAGAACTAAATAAAATGGAGACAAACAATATGCTAGATGCAGAGTTCAAAACACAGGCTACATTGTGCTCAATTAACTTAGTGAGAACTTCAACAAAGAGACAGTAAGCATAAAAAAGGACATGGAACATAAAAAAATAACCAGTCAGAAATGCAGAATACACTAATTGAATGAATAATTTACAGGGAATCAACAGTAAAGTAGAGGATACTGAGAATCAAATCAGCAATTTGGTATATAAGGAATGGGAAAAAAAACTACCAAAATAGCACAAAGAAAAGAGAATAAAAAAAAGATAGTGGAAGAAAACTGTGAGACAACTTTAAACATACCAATATTTGCATCATGAAGATGCTGGAAGAAGAGAGAGAGAGAAATTTAAAAAGCTATTTGAAAAAATAATGATGGAAGACTTCCCTAACCTGGTGAGGGAAATGCACATACAAATCTAGGAAGCACAGAGAGTCCCAAACAAGGTGAACCCAAAGAGGCCCACACCAAAATAGATCATAATTAAAATGAAAAAGGTTAAAGACAAAGAGAACCTGAAAGCAGTAAGAGAAAAGCACTTAGTTACCTACAAGGAGCTCCCATAAGATTCTCAGCTGATTTCTCAACAGAAACTTTGCAGGCCAGGAGGGAGTGGCAAAAAATATTCAGAGTGATGAAAAGCAAGGACTTACAATCAAGACTATTCTACCCAGAATAGCTGTCATTTAGAATTGAAGAACATATAAAGAACTTCCCAGATAAGAAAAAGCTAAAGGAGTTCATCATCACCAAACAAGTATTACATGAATGTTGAAAGGTCTTCTTTAAGAAGAACAACAAAATAATATATCTAAAGTGTGAACAATGGAATGACAATAAATGCATATCTACCAACAATTGAATCTAAAAACAAAATAAACAAACCAGCAGAACAAAAACAGACCAATAGATACAAAGAACATTTTGACAGTTGCCAGGTTGGGGAGAGGTTGAGGGGTCTGGGTGAAAAAGGTGATTTGTGAGTACAAATTGGTAGCTACAGAAGGGTCATGGGAATGAAGAGTACAGCACAAGGAATAGTCAATAATATTCTAATAACTATGTACAGTGTCAGATGGATATGAGATTTATTGGGATAATAACTTAGTATCTTATATAATGTGTAATCACTGGGATGTATACCTGAAACTATTGTAGTATAATACTGTAAAATTTGTAAAATAAAAAGCAAATAAATAAAATTAAAAAGAGAGATTATATATTGTTTACCTGCAAAAGTCATGTACAGAGAGATATTTCGGAGGGCAGAGGTAGGACCAGAGGTTTTGCTCTTAAGTGAACAGAATTTGTGTTCTTGTAGTCACTTATTTGTTTTTCATAATGAATTCTTAGGTAACATGTCAGGCTCTGTACTGGCAACAAAGAAATGTTATAATTAATGACAGTACCCCTGCCTTAGCTTATAATTAGTGTGACAAGAGCTGCTGTGGCAGGCAGGGCCAAAGGAGATACAAGCCTTGGACAAAGTGAGTGGAATGGGCACCCAGTTGAGGGCCACCATCCATCTCCACCACCAGAAAGCACTGCCTGCACAGTTCAGTGAATTGGCAGAAAGCTCCTCTTGACTGAACTGGAGAAAACAAAAGGTGGAGTAAACCTCTGGGCCTAGAATAGGAGATAAGAGAGAACAGAGAATCCAGAATGGAAACCCACAGGGCAGAATCAGAAGATAGTAGAAGAGATAACAATTAGCACTCAGGATCTCAAGTCTCAGCTCCTAAGGTTAATTGTGAAACTTTGGGCAGTTTCATCCACTTTTCCAAACCTTAGTCATCCCAGCTGTAAAACTGTATAGTCCTAATACCTTCTTCCCAAATTTGTTCTGTGAAAAAATGAGATAATTCATGGAAAAGAGTATAGCACCTGGCCCATGATAAAATCTCACTATTAGTTGCTATTAGTGGAGAACAGGTTTTGGGCATGAGACCAAGAAGTTAAATACTTTTTTTCCTGAAGGAATCTTCCATTAGTTAAACTTTAATCCTGGCAGAGTCTTTCTCACTGGGGCTGGGTGTCTCTGGCCCCCTGCTTCTGCAGGACCTGCACTCAGCACTCATCAAATGGCTCTATTACTTAATTCACATGTTTGTCTTCTGCCTACACCACACCAAGAACAGCCCAACCCAGAATGGCAGCTTGGCCATACTTGAATTCTTACTATGTATTATGTATTACCAATACATAGTAAGTGTTGCTTTTTGAGTAAAATATTTAGTTAGTAAAAAAAAAAGATATATGAGTACTAAAGTTTATTTGGATCATTGAATAGAAACAATGGTGTAACAGAAAATATGGAAGTAACAATCCTGTGATATTGAGATTGTTCAATTAAAGACCTAAACTATTATCCAGTTCAGATCATGTAGGCTATAAGAAACTATAGGACTTGCCTTTTAAGTGAATCATTTCTCATTTTCTAAGTGATGCTCTGTGACAACAGAGATAACAAGGATATCAGAATACTCTGAAAACACAGCAGTTTCAGTTCAGCAATACTCAAATCATTCTGGGATTTTTAGTACGTTTTAATAAATAAGGATCTATCCAAATTAGAACCTTGGAAAGGATGAACAATTCTTTAAAGCATGCAGGTAAAATGGTTATTCTAATCCAAACAGAATAGGTAGCAGCAACCTAGATCTCAAACGACTGCTATCTTCTTGTGGCCTGGCACAGGATATGTTTTTGGTTTTCAAATCAATTTAGGCAGAAACTAAAGCTTCTAGGTGTAACCTACTAATTCTCTAAAAGCTACAACAGAAATTGAGCTTATTTTTCCAAAGAACTGATAAGAAGAAATCTTTGCTTAATGCATTGCCTAGGGTTGAGTGTTACCTACTGAGATTAGGTCGTGAAAAGATGAAAATAGTCATATTTATAATGTAAGAAGACTGCATTTTGGGGTAGAATCACCCAGACCATGTGTCCTCATGGGAAAGTGTTCTATGACTGAAGTGTGAAGCATATAGGAGCAAACAACTGAACATCTTTGATCCCAATTTCTCCCCCTTCTAAAATTCCAGAATTTATAGCAGTAAACATGCCATTTCACCATGAATCATAGTCCTATGAGTCCCTTATTTTGAAGTGAATCAAAACATACTTTTTTCATTTTTTGTCATTCATTTTTCAATTAACAAATATGTATCAGGCACCTAACAACTTCCACATGCCAGTCACTTTTGGAAGAGCTGAAGGGCTGTCCTGGAGCTTACACTTTTAAATATCAGATCTCTCCTCCCCTCTCCTCCCCTC